>CACKRE030003067.1:107496-143602 GCA_902602495.3 Ectocarpus sp. CCAP 1310/34
TACACGTCGAAGACGACGTGTCCAGTGAAGAGGAAGACCAGGACGGTAGGCAAGAGTCGTGCATGACATCTACGATTTCAGAGGCCGAGGTTCGCTCTCGTCTCGAGGATGTCCGCTCCTATTTGTACGCGAACGGAAGAGACGGCGAGTACAGCGAAACGGTGTACCTTCTTTCGAAGACTGTGCATTCGTTCACTCATGAAACTCAAGTCAAGCGAAGAACGAAGGAGGGGGGTGAGGTGCAGGCGACTCTTCGGGATGTGTGGGCGACGTAGTTTTTGGTGTTTGAGGACAACACACTTGGCAGCCCACATTCATTGTTTGGGATTTTTTTGCCTTTCTCGTGGAGTTAAATTTTGGCATTTTTTGTTTTGTGTTTTTGCCTCGTGTTGACCTTTGGGGAAGAGCGGTGTTCTCTTTTCGGTGGGTTTGCCCGATTTTTTGTATGTTGTGGTCTGCGCTACCGACCGTTTCCTAGTGTCCCTCAGATCCCTCTAAGGGGTCGACTTTGTTTGTTTGGTCCCTATGTGGCAGGTAACTTGCGTGTATCGTATCAGAGCTAGTTCCAACAAACTGATGTGTCTCAGGTGTGTTCGCGATATCACGGGCATGATGTTCACCGTGAGGACAACGCCTTGACGATAAGAAAAGCCTACAACAACACCTGCCGTACACATTACAATAGGTCGTGCTGTACTCCTTCCCGCGTTTCGGTGGTGGAGGGAAATTCAAAAATGTGTACAGTATTGGAGTACAGTAGCAGTAGTGTTGCGGCCTTCAATTGACGTGCTGTCGCAGTTTTTAAGCAGCACAATTTCGTGGTCGCATTCCTGCTTCAAATGCGCATATTTTGACACATGTTACACCTCCATTGACCCCGGGGACGGTGAGTTAGTGGCCCCGGAATCCTAAAGACACTTCCCCGCGTTAAAGACACTCCAAAATAAAAAAACGCGGTGTGTCTTTAAAGCGGGGTCGACTGTAGTACTGCTGTATCAGGCCAGCAGGTGAGTGAAGTACACCAGTTGAAGCACTCGAGGTTGTCACCACATTCTCCAACGGATACAACAGCGAAATGCACGTAGGGGCCTGGAAAACACATGATGCTCCTTTGAAAGGCCCCTCCTAAACGTATCGTAAATCGTATTTTTGTCCTTGCCTGAGGAGTCATGTCTGCATGAAGCAGAGAAGGCCGTGTTCGGACTTCAATGTGTGACAGTTCTAAGATTGCCATATCTGCCAATGAAGTCGGTGTACCTGTGCCTCGAGCTCTGTGGCCAGCCCTCCATCAAGGACCACGAAGCCATTTTCCATCAGGAAGGGGTCAAGCGGAGACGACGCCATGGGTAGATCGACTGTCGCATGGATGGTCGGTCGCCGGCGACATCCTCGACATGCATGCATGGGGGTCCCTCGCCATGGATGGATATCCAACTACGGAGCCCCAATGTTCCAGCCCAGGGTTTGACCTCCACACCTCGGCCTCTCCCGAGCGCCTTTTGGACATCTACCCAACCTCGTTACGCGAGACCTACAGAGGTTTGAGTTAAGTGGTCGCCTTGCGGCCAAGTTTCCCGAATAATTGTTCCCTAAACCATTTTTCGGCGAGCTCGATCTAGGAGACGGGCGGCAACGAACGGGCGGTTGCGTTGCCACGCGGCAACCGGTGTGTGAACTTGCACAAGCTTTGTGTGTGCTCCAGCACTGCTGTTGAACACGGCAACAGCGATTTAGCGGTGGCATGGCTTGGAAACTTGCTGCTGCCCTTGTGACAGCGGCAGCATGGACTTCGGCTGCTGCTGCTGCTGGGCCGCCGGCGGGAAGGAGGCCGTTGGTGTGGGGTCTGGACCTGGGCAACGACAACATGTGAGCGCCTGTATTAGAGAAAACAGCGAGTAGCAGCAGCAGCCGCAGCAGCAGCAGCAGCAGCCGCAGCGCTGTAAGCATTGCGCTTTTTCTATGAACATCTTGACTGGACTGCGTGTGGTGGTGGCAGCAAGTTTCAAGCATACCTCTTACGGTGTTCACAACGACACCGGTGTCGAATCTGTCTTGCATTTTCCTGTACAATGTTACTACCCTTCTTGCTTGCGCCATGAAAACGGCGGCGGACGTGGATGAAATGAAAGATACGAGGTCTTGTTACACCTGCACCGCCGGAGAGTGCGCTGGTTTGCCGCTGCCGCCCCCCCAACAGCCTGCCCCCTTGGCGTGTTGTGTATGCCGTGCGTTTTTTCTTCTTTCCCACGCAACAGTGTATGTTCCTCGCTTTGGCGAGATAGGTCTCCGTCCGCGGGCAGCAGCTCGTCCGCGCTTGAGCCATTCCCGAGAAGCGTTTCCCGCTGCTCTTCCTCTTGGGCCATAGACTACCGTATATCACACAAGGTAACACACCCCCTGGACCGATGTTCAAAGCTCGATTACTCCACGACGAAAAGGATGCATAAACGAAACGATACATTTTCGAAAAGCTCTCGACGAGACGGTTTCAACGCCGCCGTTTTCGGCGCTGTGGCTATTCCTGCAGATGAGAAATCGAGCTTCGAAAATTGGTCACGGGGGTGTGTTATCTTGTGTCATATACGGAACTTGATAAGAACTCAAGCTGTACAAACTGACTCCCTCCGGTGTTCTTTCCTCTCAGCTTTACGCGACAAGAACTCAAGCGGTACAACTGATAATTCCAGTTATACCACTGAATCAGTGGTAGAGCTCAAGTTCTTGTTCAGTAACAGCTGAAGGGGAAAGAGCAATGGAGGAGAGCCGGTTTGCACAGCTCGAGTTCTCGTCCAGCGCAGCAGGGAAACGTTTCTCGGATTGGCCAAAAGGTGGGGCGAGCTGCGGCTCGCGGACGGAGAGATCTCCCCAAGCGAGAAACAAACACTGCGTGGTAATTAAGCAAAACGCACGGTCTACAAAACACGTCAGGGAGGTAGGCTGTTGGGGGGGGGGCGGGGGNAACCGGTTCGCCCCGGTGTTGTTCGCGGTTAGACAATGTCTAGGATCGACCAGGTTGGCGGGCACAGAACCTAGACTTGCAGGCTCTCAGCGGACAAGCCCACCCTTTGCCACCACAGCACTCCCTGCCCTTGTTGTACGCGTGGCGTGGTACTTCAACGTGCAACCGGCACCCCCGGGTAGCTGTTCGCTTTGGCCCCTGCAAGTCGCTACGTTAGATACGTTGTCGGCATCAATCCTCCACTTCCATCAATAAGCGAGGAACGACACCTAACACTTTCGTGGCTTCGCAACGCCACGTTGCTCCGCTAGCTGACTGGCTCCGTCCTTGACCTTGGGGGCGGGTGGGTGGGGGCCAAAACACACAAAAAAAAAACAGAGTGATGGCGGTGGCCAGCCGCACCGGGGTGGACGTGGTCGCAAACGACGTGAGCGGCCGCCAGACGCCGACGGCGGTGTACTTTGCCGGAGACCACCGCCTGATCGGCGAGCACACCACGGGCCACGCGGGCAGTGACCCCAGCAACCTCGTGCACCACCTCAAGTCCCTCCTCAGCAACGACGGCGACGACGACAACGAGCAAGACGAGGGTGCTGCCGCCAGCACCAGCGATGGTAGTAGTTCTTCTCCCTCGGCGGCCGCCGTCGCCGCCGCCGCCGCCACAGATTCCCGCCGCTCCTCCTCCTCTTCCTCGACAACGGTAACGGCGGAGCCCGGCTTCTTCTGCGAGATCCGCGGCGGCAGAGGGGACGGAAGCTCCGCCGGCCCCGCAGAAGGCACCGGCGGCGGCCGCGGCGGCGGCCTCCGGGCCGTGGTGCGCCACATGGGGAAGGAGCTCGAGCTCGGCGGCAGCGAGGTCGTCTCCTACCTCCTCCGGCACTGCGCCGGGGTGGTCGCCCGGGAAACGTACGGTAAGGGGGACGGGCCGGCGGCGGCGGCAATGGCAACGGCTTCGTCGCCGTCATCGTCGTGCGTGGTGGCGTCGGTGCCGTCGTACTTCTCGCTGAGGCAGAAGAGGGCCGTGCTCGACGCGGCGAGCATCGCCGGGGTGCCCATGCCGATGGTGATGGACGAAGGGACGGCGGTCGCGCTGGCGTACGGCATCCTCAAGGGGGGGCTGCCACCGCCCGCGGCGGGGGCGGGGGCGGCGGCAGCGGCGGCGGGGGCGCGACCCCCGCTCAAGGTGGCGTTCGTGGACATCGGACACAGCTGCACGCAGGTGGGTAGCGCATCGTTCAGAGTAGGGGGGACGGGGGACGGGGGCGAACTCATGTAAACGCATGTCCTATGTAGTCGTTAGACCATTGGCCACGCATGCCTACTACAAAGCCGGGGGGGAAGGGGGGAGGGCATCGACAGTGTACAATATTCTCTGTAGCAACTACTGTACCTTTTGTTGGGAAGCGGTATGCAGCCCCGTCGTTTCGGCTACCACTGGACCTACGTGTGCGTCGGCTCACGACGGCATCTTCAACGAAATGCCGGTTTTTGAGACCATCAGGACGCGTCTGCTTGCATGCCGTGCTTCTCGTCTTACCGTTACGCTCCCGTACGCACACACGGCGCACACGCAAACACAACAAAAAAGGTGACAGTGGCATCGTTCACGACGTCGGGGCTGACAGTGCTCGGCCGAGGGTGCTCGAAGGGAGGGGGTACCGCCGCCGCGGAGGCTTGCATGTACGACCGCGTCTGCCGTGCGGCAAGGTAAAGTTCAGTTTCGATTGTGCTATAGTAACGCTGCTGCAGCTTTGGGTGCAGCCTTTTGACTAGTGGCCTAGCGCTTGCAGTTGTGCGTCGTGTCAATATCTTCTTGAGTCCCCTTGGCGTGCATGGAGGGCTGACGTCGGGTCAGGTCAACCTGGATGTGATCCTCCCTCCGCAACAATAGACGGCATTTTTCATGCATTCGTTATGCTTAGGATCGAACGACGCTTACTAATAGCGGCTGTACAGCCCCCCCCCCTCAATCGAACGCCTCCAGCCACTATGGCCGCTGGGAGACGGGCACAATGCCACGCCCCTCTCACGTTCCTTCCCGCTTGTCCGACCCGCCGTCGTCCTTCCCCGATTGCATGTGGCATGGTTGTACAGGGAGCAGGGTATAGCCGTCGAGGGTAGACCGCGGGCGGAGTTCCGCCTTGCCAAGGCGTTGACGTCGGCGATGAAGACCCTGAGCGCCAACAAGGAAGCTCGCCTGAGCGTGGACTGCATCGATGGCGACAAGGATCTAGCGTGAGTCCTTGAGACCTTAGGTGAATCGACAGCGGTTCATGTCCGAACTATCTTGCTGGGAACGCACTGCTTCGTTCGATATTCTGGACGCAGAGAGGCAGGCCATTGCCCCGCCGCCTTTTAGTATCCTCATATTTTCCGTGACGCCCTTTCTTCTTTTTTCAAGCCCAGGCTACCACGAGAGAGGCTGCGCGTAGTTGTCGTTGCCCGGGAAGGTCTAAGGCAAACAGACCTGTGTTCTGTATCATTCGTTCCGCTGCCGTATCCGTGCACTTCCCATAATAGTACCCTAATAAAATGCAAGTATCATAGCGGGTGTAGCAACTATCACTGAACTATAACTACCAGTATCACGTGAAACCTTGGGCACCAAGCCGAACGGCAATGCCTGTGAATGACCAACTACAGCGTGTGGAGAGGACCCACCGCCGTCGCCGTGCACCCCGTCTTACCATCGGGACAGAACAAAGAGCTCCTTCTCGTGTGGAGGTCGCTTTCACGTACAGGGTACGATCTCATATTAAAGGGTACAGTCTCCCCAACATGGCCGTCGAGGGGCGATTGATTTCCTATTTTTCACACCTTTATTTGTTTCTTTACCAGGATCACGTTTACCGGGGAAGAAGTCGAGAAAGCCTGCGCCGCATTACCATCGAGACAGAACATAGAGCTCCTCCTTCTTGCGTGGAGATCGCCTCTCAGATAAACGGTACAATCTGATACATATATATATAGGGTACAAAGTCCCCCACGTCTATCTCTCAAGGACGATTTATGCGCTACAAGTCCAGTACCCAGCCGGTTTTCCCCCACTCACTAAAAATACTAACCACGTCCCCTTCGACTGTGGGTATATCTCGAATGGGTAGTCTTCTGTGTGTGTTCTTATTCTGATTTTTCACATTAATGGTTTCACGTTTGTTTTTTGCACAGGATCACGTTGACCAGGGAAGAAGTCGAGGAAGCCTGCGCCGGGGTCGCCGAAGGGGTTTCGGCCGCGTGTCGAGAGGCGTTACGCTCCGCGGGGATGGCGGCCGAGGACGTTGAAGACGTTGAGCTTCTCGGCGGGGGCAGCTACATTCCTCTACTGCGCCGCTCCGTGGAGGGCACTTTCGGGTACTCTTGGATAGCTTGCTTGCTCCCCCCGTGGGGCATCGTGGGTCGAACGATGAAAAGCTTCTGAGCGACAGGCGGCGTTGGGGCTGTGGAGGGCCTTGGTGTTTCAAGGGGTGTAGACGAAGTCTGTCGAACATTTTTTTATTTTTAAACGTTTTTGGTAGGCTTGGTAGCGCTACCGTAGGCTGTAGCATGGAACGCATCCTCTTTTTTTATTTCCTGTCCTTTCCTCTCGTTTTGGGTTGTCTTCATTTCGCCATTTGATGGCCTTGCTCTTTGTGTTTGCAGATTACTGCGCTGGTTGATCAGGGCTCTCCCGGCTCCTTTTTTGTGCTCACCCCTCACGTGTCTCCGACTCTCGTCACCCTGTGACGGCGCTTTCGCCTTGTCGCTCCCCATCCCCGCCGTCGTTGCCACCGATGTGTGCGTTGGCGTTCTTATGGTTCATGTGTTGTTTTGTGTATCGTGTATGGTCGTGTGCTTCTTGATCTCACGCGTGTTGTGTATCAGTTTTTGTGCTTCTTGTTAACGTCTGTCTTTTGTGCCTCATTTTTTGCTTGTGCGTTGTGTCTCACGTGCATGTTTGTGTGCTTCTTGGTTTCATGTGTTTGTGTCTCATGCGTATGTTTGTGTCTTATATGTGTTTTGTGTGTGTGCTGTGCGTCTAATGGCCTTGTGCAGGGATCGAGTGCGACGGACCATGAGCTCCTCGGAGAGCGTGGCGAGAGGGTGCGCGCTCGCCGCCGCCCAGCGTAGCTCCATTTTCAAGCTCAGGTACCACTGTACTCTCTCCCCTGCAGCAGTATCCCCATTTGTTCGATCAGCTGTTATGCTGTTTTTGTGTTACGCTGGTATTTATTATAGTAGTTTTTTGTTGAATGGTTTGTGCACCTCCACCTGCGATGTAGCTCTCCGGTCCTAAGACCGAGCGCTTTTCATTTTTTTGGACTCGAGCGTGAACCGTTTTCGTTGTACATGTGCTATTGCTCGGTAAACTTATGTTGTACCGGTCTTGAATTCGAGTCCACTCGCGCACGGCTGTGACTTTTGCTAAGCATGTCGTGCACCACCGCTTTCGTAGCGCGTGTACCTTTTTTTTGGTCCTGCCTGATCTCACTACAGCCACGTTGGTTGCTGCACGGTGCCATCGGCACGGTGCCATGGGCAATCGCACCACCACTGGTGCCGGGATTCCGCTCAACACTCCATTCCGCAGAGCACAAATTAATTACCGTCAAGCACAAACAGGTTTTGGCTCTTCCCCCCCCCCCCTCCACTCTTCCTGGCAGACCTTTCCGGGTCGTGGACTCCCTCACCAGAGACCTTCGCCTGGTCTGGCGATACGACGGCGGCGCCGGCGATGGGCCCACCGACAGCGAAGACGAGGACAACATCAATGGCAATGGGGGGTCAGCGGACGCCCGTGACACGGGCGCAACTAGCAGCAGCCGAGATTCCGCCTCGAGGTCGTGGCTGCCTTCCTCGTTGCGAAACGGCAAAGGTGCGGGCGAGGAGACGGGAGGTGGTGGCGGGGGGATCTCGACCGGCGAGGTGGACGTCCCCGCGGGCACGCCGATCCCGTGGTCTGAGGAAGTGACGGTGGACCTGGGAATGAGAGATCGAGGGCAGCACGGGGGGCGCGGAAGGCTTCACGTGCACCTGATGGAAGGCGCGGAGCGCGTTGCGAGCTACGTCATCGACTTGGCTCAGTCGACACCGAGCACAAGGGGGAAGGGGGTGCTGTGGGGGTGGGGGGCGGGGGGGGCAAGGATGGCGTCGGCGGCGTCGGCGGCGTCGGCGTCGAGCGAACGGGCGGCAGCGGTGGCGGCGACCAAGGTCAATTTTTTCTTCCGGGTGGACGATGGAGGGGTGCCGAGCGTGCACTCCGCGAGGTGAGCGTTCTTCGGTTGAAGGGGATGGGTCTGGGAGGCCAACGGGGGGGAGGGGCGGTGGGGAGCGTAGTCATGTTTTGCATGCCTTCGTTGTTAGGCCATTGGGCTGCGAGGATGATCATGCAGGGGCCGGCACTCCTCTAATATTTCGCGTTTTCTCGTGCGTACGCCCCCGCCTGCGTGTGTGCCTCTTTCGTGTCGCGTGTTTGCATGCGTCCAGGCTGGAGTACGATGAAGAAGTGACGGAACTCGTAGAGGTGCCCGCCCCGGTGCCCTCTACGGCGTCTTTGGAGGAGGAGGAGGAGGAGGAGGNGGGGTCCTCTCCGGTGGGCGGCGGTGACGGCATTGGCGATGGGAGCGAAAGCGGCAGTGAGGCTGGTTCCGCGAAGAGGCGACAGCAGGGTAATGCGGAAGTGGCAAACGGACAAGCCGGAGAGCTAAAAGAAGGGGGGGCGGTGGAAGAGGCTAGCGAGGACAGCAGCACCAGCAGCACCAGCACCAGCACCAGCACCAGCACCAGCACCAGCACCAACGACATTTCGAAAACGGAACCAAGGGCAGCTGCAGAAGAGGTCGGTATAGAGGGGACGCCGGAAGATTCCAAGGCTAGAGGGGAGGGGGAAGGCGGGGAGAAGAAGACGCCGGTCGGGCGTGTCGAGGCCGAGAAGAAGATCAAGGTACCGCGGGTGTTCACGCGCCGGCGGAGCCGACCCGTGTGTCTGAAGCAGACGTACAGCGGCATGCTGGAAGGGCCGGCGCTAGAGGTGCGGGGATAGGGGGGCGTACTCTCCTGTTTTGCATGTCTTAGTTTTTGGACCACGCGTCTTTGAGAGGGCGAGTGAGGGGGACTCTTTTGAACTCGATGGCCTCACGCGTCTCTCGTTTCCCACCGCGCCATGTGGCGGCGCGCTCCCTTGCACAGACGGGTACGGCCTGGTTGGATATGCGAGAGCGTTGTGCTCTAGAGAGGGCAAAACCTCCCTACTTCCGTCACCGGTCACCTGTGGCTTTTGCAAAACTGCTTTACGTAAGTTACCGCCCCCCTGTTTAATTTATTGTGTCCCCTCCGTCTGTGGCCGATGGTCTAAACGCTGAGGCATGCAAAACGTGAGTACGCCCCCCTTCGTCCACGCCGACTGCCAGCACATCCGAAACGGCAAATCTGCGGCGTGCCCTGTAGCTTGCCCATAAGTCCGTCTGTTTTTGTTTATCTTTCCTCTTTTCGCGCGCAGGAGGCGCGCGAAAGAGAACGGGCCCTCAGGGCTCAGGACGAAGCGGTGCGTGCCGCAAACGAGGCTCGCAACGCGCTCGAGAACCTCCTCTACTCGTCCAGGTGAGAGGTGGGGGGGAAGAGAGAGAGGGAGAGAGAGAGAGAGAGGGAGAGCGAGAGCGAGAGGGAGGGAGGGAGGGAGAGAAAGAGAGAGAGAGAGAGAGAGAGAGAGAGAGAGAGAGAGAGCGAGAGAGAGAGAGAGAGAGAGAGAAAGAGAGCACAACACAACTGGAACATTCCAACACCGAGGCCTTAAAACGGAAGAAATAAATGCTTGCAGCTGCAAAATGGTGCTACACAACTGGAACACTCCAAAACCGAGTTCCGAGTTTAACGCCGTAACATTAAAGCAAGTAAATAGTGCACTCTCCAACACGGTTTTGGTACATTGCGATAGGTCGAGCCTCGAGCCGATCGACGGGGAGCTGTCTCCGTACGTGAGCCCGAGCGATGCGGCGGTCGTTCTGGGGTTGTTGGACGAGACCGAGGCGTGGCTCTACGCGCCCGAAGAAGGGGGCTCTGCAAGAGAGAAGGTGCGGCCTCGGTTCTCACGTTTGGTCGGTTGTTGGTATTTTGGAGAGAAAATGTGCGGCCTCAGTTCTCATGTTGATTGGTTTATTGGAGACAGAAGGTGCGGCCTCAGTTGTTTGTTGTTGGACTGTCGCTGTCCTTTGTCGTTCACGCCGGCCCTTGCTCGTGTCAGCGTCCCTTCTCCTTAGCTTGTCCTGTCGCTGTCGAAAACAAGCATGTCCTCGTTCACAGACGGCGTCGGTACGGTGGTGAGCGTCCGTCGGTGGCGATGCTTCTATGCCGTGTCTGTCCTCTCCACTCTGTCATGGGCTGCCCTCATGGCCTATAGGTGGAGATTGCTGAACTTCTCGCTCTCTCTCTCTCCGCACTGCCTCCCGCCTCTTTTCATTTTTTGGCCAAAGAAAACAAAAAAAGTGCAGATCCAGAGGGGTTAACAGGCAGGAACCTCTACCCCCTTTCCGCCGCCGCCTGAATATTTCTGCAGTTTGTAAGGAAACCGCGGCATTGTATCAAGATACAATTTTACACACCGTGATAGCCTTGGCCATGAGCTCTTGCGTCGCCACGGGAAGGCAAGTCACCAACCCCCCGCGGGGGGGCGTTGCAGCTTTTTTTTATGACCAACCGTTCCCCGCATACTTGTTTTTCGTTCCTTGTGAGCCCACGCTAAGTTCACGTGGCCCCGCCTCTTGCCTCGTTTCGGTCCCCCCTGGATACCCTCTCTTCTTGCTCGACCAGGAAATGTTCTTGCAGCGAGCGTCCTCGCTGCGGCAACGGCTATCGGAGCCGCGGGCACGCAGAGAGGCCAGGGCAGGCCTCCTGAAGGCTCTCGGTGACGCGGAGGCGGCGGCCACCGGGGGGGAAGCCCAGCTGGAGGAAGCGAGGGATTCTCTATCCGCGTCTCAGTTGCGCGAAGGGGATGCCGAGGTGGGTGTCGTTTGCTGCTGGACGTGGCTGTTGGTGGGTGGCCGTGGGAGAGTTCTGGGGCGTTTTTGTTTTCGTGGTAGTATTTAGAGTTGAACACAAGTGTGATGTGGTCCAGCCCGGTGGCAATGAGAACATTCGAGACCGTTCTTTTTTACGTGGCAGTACTTGGGGTTTGAACACAACTGGGATGTGGTCCAGTGCGTGTGTATGGCAGGCGTTTTTTCGGGCTTTGTTGTTGTGAAAAAGTAGTCTCACAGGGCCTCGTGTACTCGGGCAGGGATTTTTTTACTGGGGGGGGGGCAGAGTTACGGTGCATTTTGTGTCGTACGTGTTCCTCATGGTGGGGTTTTCAATCCTCTTGCTCTTGCTAGTTTTTTGGTAGCATCAGACGTGGTTACACGTTGTTTACGTTGTTGTCTGGGCGCCACATGCACATACATGATTACATCTTGAACGTTATTCAGGCGGCCCTCCAACGGTGTTTGCTTTTGTTGAAGTTGAGCTCGTGTGCATGTCGATGACAAGTGCATGTGTTGGAAAACGTAGTACTTTGTAGGTACGAAACGTCTGATCCATATGGACGCGTTGAAAGTGTAGAAACATTCGATCCTCACAAATGTTTCGAGAACCATCGGGAGATCACTGACGGATACACGGATGCTCTCCACTCTCTCTCTTTCTAAATTTATATAAATATATATATGACTGCCTACTTCTCCGTGTCCCTGTGCGTGTATCTCCCCCCCCCTCTGTCTCTCCCTCTGAATCTCTTCAGCTGGCGTCGATCCGGCGTTTCGTTGCCGAGACAGGACAAAAACTACGAGCTTCTTCTGTTGCTTCCGAGGGTGAAGGCGGCGAGTACGGCTCGTTGTTGGGACGGTTACCCGCACAGGTGATTGTTTGCTTTTAGTTGTGCCTCAAAACCTCCCTCTTGCTGGAGACTTTTGTTCACGATCGTTATTGGAAGCATTCCACGTTGTTTCGCACAACAGCAGTGCCGTCCGTAGGTGGCATAGTGATACCAGGACATGAGGCCACCATGCGGCCTTTCTTGGAGAAGTATGGAGGTTTTTATCTGGGCTGGGAGGAAGGGACGTTCTCCCATGGTCAAGCGTTTCACCCCCCCCCCCCCCCCCCCCCCCCCCCCCCCCCCCCCCCCCCCCCCCCCCNCCCCCACCGCAACCGCAACTCTTGCCGTTGCTTGGTTCCGTCTGACATCCCGTGTTGATGCCTCTCCTTCACCTTTATTAGTTTGTCCTTTCTTTCCCCCCCACGTGCGCCGGTCCTTTCCACTCTCATCCATCCCACGTCCCGATTTGTTTCTTCCCTCTGTTGCTCATTCGTGGCAAAACGCGCGCGATCTCTCTTCCCCCGGGGACTGTTCCGCTGAACGACGGCACTTTCACCCCAACAGGAGGTCGACGTGCGCAAGAAAATCGAACATCTTCGAAAAGTTCTAGCCTTCGCGAAAAAGGAGCACAGCTAGTTCTGCAAGAGGACCTCTGTTGTCGATGTTGCCTCTCAAGAAAACCAGCCGTGCCTTGCAGTGTGCACAGCACGGCGTCGCAATGGTCCGGAGGGTCGCCACGCTGTCAGTAACACGTGCGAGCGAGTGTACTTCATTTTGAATTTCCCTAAATGTTTGTCGCCGATTAAAGACGTTTTGCCTGTGAGTTTTTGTGCTGAAGCGAGACTGTTGACGTGTATGTATGTGAATGTGCAACGTTGAGCAATTTGCCATCCAATCGCTTCTGTTTTTGCTGCCGAGGGTGACGCATAACCTGCTGGGACTTTACAGCTCATTCCCCCACCACAAGCCACCCAACTAAAGTGACATCGGAGGAGAGGGTTCTTCGCTCAGTCCACTCTCTACACCATGTACAAGGAGGGGGGGTGCCAGCACCGAGCAAACGCAAACAAACAAACGCGCACGTTTACGTGTACGTCTTGGGAAGTACTCGTGATGCCAACGACAGTGTACCAAAACCCGGGGAGGGGGGCAGGACAGACACGCACAGCGATTGTTAAACTTCGGCAAGGCAACACCATGGCCGGTTTTGGGCTGCGATAACTTGACATCACGCCTGTTGTAGCGGCCACAAAAGGGCAGGCACCAAGTAGCTGTTTTCGGATTGTCTTTCAGCAGGTAGCTACTGTAGCTCTGCTGTAGCTCCGGAAACGATCTTTCAACAAACCGCAAACAGCAACAACAACGCACCTCGACGACAGATGATCTCGCCTCTCGAGGGTGCGTGTTGACACCAGGAGTCCTCACACACACGTGGTAAAGCTTCAGCGCTGCACTCATCGAGATTAATGTGCTTGAAACCTGACGACACAAAGGTAACTACTGTCTTTCACGCATCAAATGAGTTTTTTTTTTTTCCTGTCCCGACCATAGGCGGCTTGGGCTGTTCATTCGACGTCTGAGTGGACTCCCTATTTTGAGGGAGAAGCGGAAAGGATGTTGCGGCTAGTTGCTGCCACACGTCTAGGAACCTCCGGTCCAACAGCAGCCGAGGGGGACTTGTGCCTCAGAACGCCGTGATCGTTCTTGCCACCACGTGACCATAGTTTCGATCGGGATCGGCCGCCACGCCGGCGCGCACGCAGATGAATTTGGCGGTGACAAAAGCAACAGCAGCTGCCATGCCCAAGAACAGAAGGTTGCGAGCATGTGGCGACAAAAGGGAACGACACTGCTGTAGTTACAGCACAAGCACATGGCTCATCACAAGGCTGAATGAGGCCAAGACCCCACAGTGAGTGAGTGAAAGTGCTGCCAGGGTCGCCGTGGTGTTCGCACCCGCCATGACGGTGCCATCCAAGGTGTGCAGCCAAGACCCCACATAAGGGCAACTGCACAGGTATGAATACAGCTCGAACGCGTGCCGGGCTGTTCCGATTCCCCCCTAAATCCGCTTCTTGATTATTGATGCCGTTCACCGTGGCAAAAAAAGCGACGGCGACCGATCGCAATAGGTGCCTCCCGGCGACGCAAAAGAAGACAGCTGAAGCAGCAACAACCAAGGCTACCACACACAACGCCTCGCCTTACACCCAAACCAACACCAAGATTCGCATGCTCTGGCGTGGCGCGCGCACCGAGGTCGTGTGATCTATCTACTCGTCCCCCCTCGCAACGACACATGACCCTTTCGATGGACATGCGATCGTGAGGCAAGCGCCGGTGGTACTGCTGCAGAACCTGCCCGGAATCTCGCCGGAATCGCTCCCATGGTGCTAAAGCCAACAACACAGCTTCTTAGGTGCGCGCGCCTAGAGCCTTAGCAGGGCGTAGAGCTTAGTCGCCGCCGCCGCCGCGGCCGAAGCCACCCCCACGGCGATAGCCGTCCTGTCCGCCCTGTCATTTTCACAAAACACGACAAAAGAAAGCGGGTGCCAAGCAGATTTAGCCAATACGTCGGGCAGGGCAATAGTGAACAAGGTTGGCTGAGGGGGGGGGCATTATGTAAAGTTAATGCTGCTTTTGGACGATGTTGTCATCGACAGCACACGTGCATCACAGCGAAAACGTCCACAAGATAAGCCAAGAAGGACGAACCAAATACAAGGCGTTGTTGTCAAGTCACTAGTGCAGGCGCGCCACATGTTGTCCATGTGGGTAGGCGGACCCCCAGCCTGCTATGTGAACTGGCGACTTGCCTTGACGAGAAAAGACCGCCTTCTGAGGAAAAGGGCGGCGTTCTCCTTAACCTTCGCATTGCCGGCGAGCAAGACGTCAACACCTTACTAGTAAAGGTTGTGCACTACCTCCACATGTGCGTAAACAGAGCTAAAAAAACGGCACCTACCAACAATCACGCAAAGCTCTGCTGAAGGCGCTCCAACATGAAAGCACAGGCCAGCCGTCGAAGCTGCGTCTACGCCTGCTACTGCTCTACACTACACTACAATACGAGGAGAGGGTTCGGCTGTGCCCAAACAACGATACACCACTGCCTCGACGAAATACTTAAGGTCGTTTACAACAACGAATACGGAGGGGAATTCGTCACGCGTATCCAGAAAACGGTTCGTTTTGTAGAGGGACTCAAGGGAAAACAGAGCCCCATCTCTGGTGCAGGCAACCAAGGACCACCCGCGCCGCTGCACCCCGCGTGTCCCGACCGTGACACGTCGTGGGGACACGGGATGCAGCGGTGTGCGTGGTCCTTGCTTGGCTTCATCACAGGTGGGGTTTGTTCCTCCGTCAACACGTGGCGCCAAAACGATTTGCTCGCAGGTGACGAATTTTCCTCTCCAGTTTTCGTATTAACGGTCAATCGTGAACGAGTCCGCCGGTTCATGACCCGCTGGTCGAGCACACGACCAACCCTCTACTCCCAGTGTACAGCGGTATCATCCCATTGGAAACGTACGCTGCGAGAAGATCTTACCCTCTGGAACTCGGGGTTGAAGTCTCCTCCCGGGCCCATCTTCTTGTCGCCACCGTAACCGCCGCGGCCACCATCGCGGTCTCCTATCGAATCGTCGGTCGTCACGAATAGGCAACATGGAAGGGGATGTTAAAAAAACAAGAGACGAGTTAACAATCATGCATCCGGAGAAGAAAAGGAAGTCCATGGACCGTGGTCTTCTACAAGGAAAATATTGCACACGTACGTAAGCGAGAGCACCACCAAACAACGTGTACAACGAAAAAACCGAGTCTAGAATAAACGAACAATACCCAACCCAAAAATCAGCGACTTCAAAAGCCCAGACGATGCGAAAATGTCTGTCCTACTGTTTGATAGGCAACAAGAACTAGACATACTTTCACGACAGCAACACAGCCCAGACGATTGTACATTGTTTGATGAGAAACCAACACAACTGCCGCGATGGAATACAGTAGCCATGCTTACCGCCAGGCGCGGGTCCCGGGCGCGCGGGGCGAGACGCGCTCTTCTTGAGGGTCGCGGGCACGATCTCCTCCGGAAGGTGCAGGTACTCCCGAAGGTACTCGATGCCCTCCACGGTCAAGTACCAGTAGAAGTACTGCCTGTTTCCGTTTGATTCCATTCCATTCGGTTTGGGTTGGATTTGCAAGGCAAACTTCCAGGTGGAGAGAAAGGGCATCGTACATAGATGGGGTACAGCGAACATGGGTGCATGCGTACTGGCCTGTTTGAAGTTGATGCGGTTTGCTTCAAAAGGCCCTTGATTCGCTTTCGGGAAGAGAAAAGGGGCATATTACGACCAGGATGGGTGAACGTGGGAGCTATATATTTGCCTGTTTGGATTGAACTTAATTTGGCCGTGGTTTTGATTGGTGACACCCATTTTCGCTTGTAGGACAACAACACATAGCCAGGCAAAGGATATCTATTAATCGAAATACACGACAAATTCGGGCGTGTGTCCATCAAATCGTGTGCGGAATCAGGTACACATGGAACGCCACACACAAAGCTAAACACCCCAGATCGAGGTCGCGACCACCAGCAACAAACCCCGCGCACACACGTCCCTCTATCGTAGCCTTAAATCATCACGGGAGAGTCGGCAGCACCTCCCCTACGATGTATCACAGCCAACTCACCACACACAAAACGTCGCCTTCCCTCTCACGACCGACTCACCACACACGCAATGCTTACGACAAACACAAACATCAAGAACCTTCCCTATCACGGCAAACAGACCCATACAACCATTTCCTCGTCTCTCTCGCTCGTACCAGTTGAAGGTCTCGCGTACGAGTCCGCGGCTCTTCATGGACTTCATGAGCGCCAGCACCTCGAGGTTAGGCACGTCCTCGATCTCATCGTGCTTCGCCTTGAAGAAGTCCTTCTTGGCCACAAGGACTCCCTCCTTGAAGAGGTACGAGTAAACCGCCAAGCGGTTCTTCTTTTGGATGAACTGGATGTTGGTGGCGATGGGAGGGAGAGGGGGGGGGGGGGGAAGATCGACGAATTATCGGCTGCTGTACCATACTTACACCGAGGTACCAAGCCATAATGGACAGAGGCAAGCGCTGGAAAGGTTTAAGGCCGCCGCACACCAACATGACAAAACAGCTGTAACAGCAACGAGGCGTGAACGCCGACACGACCACTGTCTATGCAGCGGAGTGAACGGGCGGGAGATGGCGGCCACGAGGAGGGACGGGCCTTGCAATCGCTAGGGCGGACGGTCATCATCCCAGCTCAACAATCACAATCCTTCGCCTGCACGGAGATCAAGGCTCTGCTGAAATAATGTTACGTAAACTAGCGGACCCGTGTTCCGATTTTCAACTTTCTAAACAAAAAGTCGGCGACGAGGGTGTACTGCAGGTGTCTTCTTTGTGCCTCCCACTCCCGTTAAATCCCCTGGACTTCGGTCGCCAACTAAGAAGCACAGACCCGAGCCGTACAAAAGTCTTTCTCCCCGCATTCAGTCCCTCCCCCAGCCCGACTATTCTTTCCTTCTCACAACTCGATTGCATGACAAGAATATCTGAGTTTCCCTTTATCCTTGGACCAGAGCTTGCCAACAGATACAGCACGCCTGCTCAACTGACAATAGGACCACTCTGTCGCTCTGTCTACATGTACCGACCAGTCTACTCACAGTGCCGTGTATACGACGATTAGACCTCAACGAGCTACGGACCGTTGTTGATGGAGTACTGCGCGCTGTATGAAATGGGAATCAGGGTGTGCACCGGAACCTGGACATTGACCAATTAACAATGAAATGATGGTCGCGACACAAAAAATGTATATCGCTGGCCATCGGTGAAGTGTATCTCTTCGTACAACGCTGCCACCAAGATGATGTCACCAATGGCCACCAACATCGTGTGTTGCCAGCCATTGTCACGGAGAAGCCAGACACCGGAGAGCTCGAGACAACGCCACGATACATCGTTCCTTTTCTGCTGACCAATGCTAGAGCAAAATGCCCAAATGAAAACCACTCAGATAGAAGGCAAGGTTATCGTTAAGCCCACTGCTACTCCGCATGCTGCAGGTTTGCTGGAAGACGACAGGGCAAAGCGAGTGCGTTGGCTCAAGAGTCGATGCCTGCCGTACGATAACCCAAGCAAGCAGCGACCCAACTACGCAGATCCCAAAAGACCCACTCACAGAGCTTTTGCTCACAAACATCTGCCCCGAGCAACTCCGTGGGCCACGCCACGCCACCAACAAGTGCGGATAGGAGTACAGTAAGTCGACCTCCCTCTTGTATTTGTCAGCAGCAGAGCCCCGCCTAATTGTCAGAAACTCCAATGCCCCAGACAGAAACCGCACAGCAGCTGTGGAGCACACACGTTTCGGACCAGACCTGTGCTTGGCTTGGCTTTGAGTCCACTCACCATGGTACTGCAGGTGGGGTGGGGAGAACCAGGCAGCGAGTTGTTCGCTACTTGGTTCGGTGCTGTCGCGTTGCGGCAGCACGGGGTTGCTTTAGGGGAAAGGGAGGTGGCGGGGGAAATCGCTCTGTGATCGAGGCCGAGAGGAGAGGAGGCAACCACCCAAATACCAAGAGTTATCAGAGGGAACCTGCGCTCGATCACTCCACCAAGTCTGTAACCTAGTGACATATTTCTGTCCCCGGGTTTCACAACACAAAAACGCCCGCCCAGGATCCCCGCTAGCCAACTCCTTAACGTTCCTATTTGCGGTCCCCCCAAGCGGCGGTTGCTTCGCGTCCGCTCCTGTCTTCCGAACGTCTTTGTGAGCGGTACCTCGTCTAGACTCGCAGTCTTCTGGACCACTGAACTGCCACGCTGTGGCACGCTGTTGTCGGAGTTTTCTCGGTGTATTCTGCTGTATTAGTGAGAGGGAAGAAGGCCGCCGGTCCTGAGCCGCCGCGACACAAGACACGAGCAAGCGTACGTAGTTCCGCCGCGTTTGCCCTTGACCATTCACGTGCCCAAGGCGATGAGCTCTATGGCGGCGGAGACGAGCAGCAGCACGCACACGGGCGCGGACCTGCTGGAATGCTCAAGGTAACGTGTCGAGCCCACCCGCTTAACGTATACCGTTCTCCAAAACCAATGCTGCAGGTGTGTGTTGATTAGCCTTGCAGTTGATACCACACAATATTTCAAATCTGCAGATGGCACACATGTTTCCGCACCTGCCATCATTTGATCCAATGGGCAGATGGGAGAGCCGCCTCACACGACAACAACGTGGGGTACTTAATGGAAAAACAACCACCAACTACAGCGCTACGTCTGTCAACGCCTTTCACCCCCAGGAGCCGCTCTAATCAAACAACAGTAGTAGTGAACATCGCGAACATGTACATCCGTATTTCAGCGAGAGCGCTGTAGCGATCACGGCTAGCTGCCCCCGATTGGATTGTTCTGCAGATCAACGACAACAGCAGTGAGTGGTCACCCCTGTTGGAGGAAAGCGACAACTGCCCTTACATTTTGAACGGGTAGAATGGCAGAGTATTATACCTGTGGTTGTATATAGATTTTCTAAGAACGTGCATGTGCGCATCGTCGTCCTGTTAATTCTCCTTGACCGCAGCACTTGCTACTGTCGGTACGGTTTCTGGAGGCAATCGACCTTTGTCACGCAGGAGGCAGGCCACACAAGAAGTTTTTTGTGTCATGTTTCCTCCATCACCTTTTTATGGCGAGAGTATTCTGCCGTCCGTTTCCCTCCCCGACCTTAAAGTGGAGCTATCTTTGGGTTAGGTACTGCTGTTGTGTTGTATTCACGCACAAACACTGTTTCCCGCTACACTGCCGGCGTTATGCCAGGTACGGTGAGCTGGAAGATGTGAAGGCCATACTCTCGAGCGGGGTCGACGCGAACCACCAGGACGCCCACGGGAACACGGCGCTGCACTTGTCCTGCGCTAACGGACACGCGGGCGTCATCAGGGCGCTCATCAAGGCGGGCGCAAGCCACCTGCCCAACGGAGCCGGCAACAGGTGATGTCGGGGTTTCGTGAGATGTAGACTTTCATCTGTTGGGGCTTTCATACAAGTTTTTAAGGCTTTGGACAAATTGGTATGGATTGTTCTCCTTGCGGGTTGTGAACCACGCATCCGAGCGATTGGGTTCACACCGCTTCATGTCCTATGCTAACAAGAATATACTTATTCTTAACGGGGACGACCGAACACTGAATCCAGTAGTACCCAACGTTGTTACGGAAGGTCGAAACGGTTAGTTTTTTTTCTTGTGAGTTGGTTCGTTGTCGAACGCTTGAGCTGCCCGTGTTGTATGTCCCGCTGCCCACTCGCTATGCGGCACTTTCTGATTCATGTTGAACGGGGTTGATAAATGCCACGTTCTCCATCGGCAACAGTGCGTGCACGTTCAACCAGAGCACTTATCAACCATGGCTATTCAGGACAACTCTCCCCGCGTTTGTTCCGGTCGTATGTGTTTGGCTTTTGTGGGGTAACATGTGGTTCTGGTGTGTCGTCGAGCACATGACACATGATCCATCGCCATCAACCCATGGCCTCCGATTATGTCCTCGCACGCGCAGACCGCTGCAGTGGGCCGTGCAGAATAAGCACGACGTGTGCGTCAAACTTCTCATGGAACTGTACCCGGAGTCCTCCCAGATGAACGTCCTCGACACAAACGGCTTCGGCAAGAGCGCGCTATCAGACGTGAGCGCGGCACATTTTTTTTTGCGTATTCCCTGCAGCTGAGGTAGGGAACCGTCGTCCGTCACAAGCTATCCCCCGGGCGTCTCTGATGAAACACCACCGGCCTTGGGAGCAACGCTGTAGAGGACCACTCTCCGCGCCGCCTATCGTAGTTGCTTCTGGGCAGGGCAGGACGGAAAAAGACAGAGGGAACAACAGGGTGGCCTCTGGCAGCACCGAGGGCTGCGCTTCTGTTGCTCTTGCCCGCCGAAAGTTCGTGCTCCGAGTAGGTCTGGTGGTTGGCGTTACTCCGGTACTTGTTCTCAATGGCACTTCAACGTATGCATGCTTTCGACGGTTTTGTCAATGCCACCAAAACCCCAGGCTTTCAAGACCGGCGACGCGGAGATGGTGAAGATGGTGCTCAACCACAAGTCCGCGGAGGAGGACATCCTCCTGCAGCAGTCCAGCCTGTCCAAGGACAAGAAAAAAACGAACAAGGAAGGGATGTCTTCGAAGCCGGTCAACAGCAAGAAGGGCGACGCCGGACACGAAGAAGACAATGGCGGCAACGGCGATGGTCCGAGCATTACCCACGAGCTGGGGTTTGGCATCGGCGGGGGGGAAGCAGTGACGTCGTCATCAGGCTCAGCAGGAGGCGACAACGACGACGACGACGACGACGACGAAGAGACGCGGAGGAGGAGGAGAGGGGTGCGCTTCCTCTTGCGCGAGCTCCCGATCCGGAACCCGGACGAGTGCTTCGGGGACGACGCGAGGGAGGACACGACGGGCCTCAACCTGTGGGCCGCTGCCGTCGTGCTGGCCCGGTGGGTCGCGAGCCCGGCGATCGTCTCGCGGCTCGAGGGGAAGACGGTACTGGAACTGGGAGCCGGCTGCGGCGCCGGGTGAGATTGTGATGGATGATTCACCTCCAAAATGTGTTTTCTTCACGGGCCTGCCCGGAGGTTACCATGCCACGGCGCAAACCACTTTCCCCCTTGAACCCGAGAAGTCGAGTTCTAGCGGTAGCGTGCCGTGTGAGGGACTGCCCCTGGTAGCCGCTGCGCCATAAACGGGCCAACTAGTGCTATGGCCGTGGGTGATGCAGAGGTTTTGTTGCTTTCTGTGCGGCATGGTTGATCCGCGAAACAAATCCTCACTTTATCCCGCCGAGAACTAATCCTCGATTTTGGCCTTCGCGCCACCACCCTGTTCTCCCCAAATGCTGATTTATGTCGATTGGTAGTCTCGTCAACGTCTGGCGTTTGGGACGTGAGCTCGTCACACGAATTGTTTATTTTCTTCGTCACAGCATGTCCAAGCAATTTGACCAACGAACTGTTCATGTGTACGCAACAACTTCGGCCCACGGTCGACGAGGGAAACCGACGGCAGAATTCCCCTCGACGTAGAAATGAAGGCAACCACACTTAAGAACGAAGGTGGAGAAGAAAATGACAAAAAAAACTCCTCTGCATGGCCTTCATCCGAACGCTTTTGTGCACCTTACTGCGGGAATCGTTTTCTGACCATACTCTTTCCTCCCCGCTTTGGCCATAAGTCGGAAGCTTGCACAACACACCAACAACCAGCTTCTTTTTCCTATGGGCTGTTCGGTGACCCGTCCCATGACGTATTCGTGTTCCAGGGGAATTTCGGCGGCTGTGCACGGGAGCCCAGCTTCAATGCTGATCACGGACCTCAACGCCGAAACGATGGCGAACCTGGACCACAACATCGAGCTTAACCGCCATCGGTATCCTGCGGAAACGGAGGTAGGTGTATGTTCGCCCTGGCGCCCTATCTCGTCGCTGAATGCCTCAGGTTTTGTCGGGGTCATGCTCAACATGCTGCTTTGTCGTGGCAAAGCTTTGGAAATAATAGGAAGTAGATTTGTTCTTGTTGTGATCGCCCGAGGTCGTCGTCGAGGCGCGCATCCTTTGCTTTGCAAGTTTCTAAGATGCGCGTCTTGTGGCCTTAACGCAGTCGGCCCAATCACAGCTCAATCATGCAAAAATCCTTTTATTTTGTTTCGGATACAAAGGAGGGGTATCTCTGTCGTGAGCATTTGGTCGGTCTTGGTGTTGTTGAAATACGGCTGTTCATCCTCTTGCCTTTTTGTTTGTTCAAGGTTCGCGCGGTGAAGCTTGACTGGGGGGACGAGTCCACGTGGGAAGAGGCCAAGCCCCCTGTGGACGTGATCCTCGCGGCCGACGTAGTGTACCAGGCCAGCGAGACGTCGCCGCTGCTGCACGCGATACTCTCCCTCCTTGAACCCGGAGGCTCGTTCTTCCACGTGGCTCCCGTGAGCGAGAGGGACGGCCTGGAAGGCTTTCTCGCGCGTCTCTGCGGCACCGCGGGTAGGGAGGGGGCTGCCGCGGGCGGCGGCGGAGACAGCGACTTTGAGCTGGTTTCCGTCACAGACGCGCCCCCCGAGTTCTGTCAGAACCCCTTGCTCTCAGGGTCTCAGGACGAGTACATGGTGCATTTCAATGAGTTGCCGTCGAGCACGTTCCGTCTCCACGAATTCCGGAAGCGCGCGTGAGCATGGTGACCTGTATGTCGCCGGCGCAGGAAGAACTAGCCCGTCGCGCGAGCGCGTGGAATTGAACGAACGCCCATGCGACTCCCGTTTCCCGGTGGGGGAGTGGCCTTCTTGTTGTGTAGGAATGGGGCTGTCTGACTTCGTATTGCGGTTTTCATCGGGTGTTCTTTGTTGCTCGACTTGATGAGTAGGAATGAGTGGGATAACGTCGGGTGAGTACCGCAGAAGCGCCACTATCTTTCGTGTAGGATCTTTTTCCGGGGATTAGGGTGCTTCGGGCGGACTTTGGGTGTGTTTCTGCACTTTGTTTAGCCTTCGAAACAATGTAAGAAACTTTGGACCATCTAGTCGGGTACGTTCGTGCCTATTACTATCTTCATCTTCGCGTTCGTGACTGCATCGCCACCAAAAATTGCAGTTTGTGTTTTGCCATTACATTACGTTTTTTTGCTCTGTGGAGGTGTCACATGGTATCCTCTGGCATGGGCTCGAGAACGTTGTTGCCGAAGTGTCCGACTGGGGTTCAATCGGCCCTACAGTGTATTGTGTATTCCGTTTGCGTAGCCTGAAGTGTTGTGCCAATGAGTCGATGGCCATCCCGTCTGTGCCCTCACCATGTAGACTACTGCTGCAAGGGAGACATAAAGTAAAGACCGAACAGAGCACGGTCTGTCTGTGTTGTTCCTTACTTGCGCCCGCCCACGACTTTTCGACGGCGGGCGTGTTTTCGACGCTGTGCACGCTTCGCCAACGCCTTCTCCGCGAGCTGGAGACCTGCCGCAATGCAGCGCAATGTCACGGCACTCGCTTGCAATGAGGCGCAGATAAGCGCCTTATCGTTGGTTGTGATGGCGCAGGCCCGCATGCTCCGAAAGTCGTCCTCGCGCGGCTGAACGTCCATATCCCGGCCGTACAGGATTTCCTGCAAGAAAGAACCAGTTGATCGCGGTAGGCAAGCACGTTGCACTACCATGATCTATCTGCGAAGACTTCAAATGAATTGGCATGCGAGCAACTCAAAACGTGAACTCAAATGAAAGTTGTGTTTCGGTTTGTATCGAACGAGGAAAAATTTGAAGCTCACCCAAGACCAACAGATTTCAACCGAAAACAATCCATGCTATGCATACAAGTACACAAATACCACCACGTACTGCTGTAGAGGGGCTGAGATATCGGCAATTCGACAAGTTGATACCGCCTCGTACCTTGTTCCTCCGCACCTTCCCCAGCCTCTCTCTCTCGATGTGGCAGTGCCCCTCCAGCATTTGGGCCTTCCCGAAATCGGTGAAGCCTCGAATGCAGCTGCCACATTGCGCGCGCCCGGCCTGTAGAGCCTCATCAAGCGCGGTAAACCCTCTGTGGTTCATGAGCTCCTCATTTGGGAAGGCCTCTGCCAAGCGCCTTGCCACCTTGACCCTGCCGTGCCTCGAGGCTAGGTGTAGGGCCGTGTTCCCCTCGTCGTTGACCGCGTCAATATCCAATCCGTGGCAAATGAGTGTAGACATTTCCTCCACACGACCCTCTATCGCCGCCTGTGTGCCGGCGGGAAGTGATGTACGTGTGTGTGTTCGCCCCAATAATTATGATGCTAGTCAACAATTTTTATGTGTATGTTTTTGACACATATTAGCCGATACATGTGTTGGCATAGTCTATGTAGGTAAATTTAAATGTGGCAATCAACGGGATGGTATCATTCGGTGAGAATGCAAAACGCGCATGATGACTGCTCTAACCTCGTGTCCGGCCGTGTTTCCTGTTTTGCTTCGTGCGTTTACGTCCAGCTCGCCATCCACCAACAAGCTCCGGAGCACGTCCACCCTTCCGTCGAGGACAGCATTGCAAAGCCGGCGGTGCTCCTCGAAGCATGACACTGGCGCAACAGGATGCGCCACATCAACTGGTCTTCGGACGTTGGTACAGAACACATCATCCGGATTGCTGATGAACCACTGGCCTCGTGGATTTCTCATAACGTGAGACCGATAGAAAGAAGCACAGGAGGAGGTGACGTGATAGCCGCAGGCAGAAAGAACTGCAGGCTATTCTCGGGTGGCGACAACTGCAGTCACAACAAAAGAAAATCCTGTCTTTTCCCGCGGATCGCCTGAGGATGAAACGGGCGCGCTTGCTTGGTCGATGGATTGATTGTCGAACCGTCGAACCGACACTTGTGACTTTTTTTTTTCTTGTCTTCGCTTCAAATCAGCGCTCACAGCACTGGTGCCGTTTACTACGTGAGTACCAAACTTCGACGTCAGCACCGTTGACGAGGGAAAGGGACGGCTGGACCCTTCTCGCGATAACAATGAAATTCAGCCCGCACCGCAGGAGGAAGGTGGGGCATGAAGAGAAACAAAAGCAGGAAAAAGCCCTGGTGTTTACCCCCTCCTGTGTGACCCTGGATGGTTGTAGTTGTACGAAAAAATACACTGAAAAGTGTAGTACTACCCTACATGCGCTGAAAAAGTGTAGTATTCGTCTCACCACGAAACATGGAGGGACTGCCGCCATAATAAATAGGACGAAAACAACAACAACAACAACAACAAACTCCAACCGGTAGTCACACAGAAGAGCCCTCTCTATTCTCCCCTCCTGCGGTACTTTGCCTTCGATTTTTGATGCGAGGAGAGTTCAGCACTCACTTCCCTCTGTGCACACACGAACTAGCGCTATCCACTAGGCCAGGAGCGGAAGCGAGAGAAAAACTCAATTTGCAAGAAAAGCTCGCTTACGCCGGGATTCGAACCCCTAACCTGACCTCTATAAGGTTTTTCAACTAGACCCGGGCGACCGCCCCGCGGCGAAAATTTGGCTCACCTCCCATACATAGGGGTCCAACAAAAGATAAGTAAATTATTTCGCGCGAAGCGCGAATTTTTTGGAGAATTTAAACATAAAAACACGCTGATTTGGTGCACGTATACAGTTGTTTTGGTGCCCGTACAATACAGTTGTTGCGGTGCACGTCAGCAGTAGAGTTGGCTTTGCTCGTGAAGGTGAGGATAAGCGCTTCTGGGCTTGCTATGCGTAACCTTTTTGGTCGGGATAAACGTACATGTGATTTGGTTTGAAAACTTAAGCATCAAGATCAGAGAGCGCGCGAACAACCACGGCCAAAAAGTAGAGATGGGCGAGGAAACCAACAACTCTGACAATGTGGATCACTGCCAATCTATCCTAGACTACTTTCTTGGATAGAGATGGATTCGTTGTGTCATATTAAGAAAACAAAAAAACAACACAACTACAAGTATTGTTGTTTCCAAGGGATCACCCGCAATAAATGGTGTTCGGAACTTCGCCCAAATATCCCGGACAATACCGTCACACACTTCATTGTGCACTTACTCACTACTGGTACTAAATGCCATACCGAAACCCAAACACACACGCACCATATTTTCAACCATCCGCTGAGCAACACTTCGCACAATCACACCGGCCGAACAACTTCTGCCCCCGCTGAAGCCTTCCTGTTCTCTTACTCTCCGGCCGACGCTCTCCTGGTGGCACACTGCAAGGCGGGCTCCCCAACTTGTTTCGCGGGTGAGCGTGCGCGCTCTTGTACGAGCCTTGCTGTTTGCGGTGGCCGCAAGTTGTGCAAATCTGCGGCTCCCGCGGGGGCCCCTTGCGTTTCTTCCCCTTTGCTTGGGTTTGTACCTCAATCCCACCTCCACCAACGTCAAAGCCGCCACCACCAATGCCATCCTCATCGTCATCACCAACGTCCACCATCTCTGAATCATCTTCCCTCAAGTCTTCCCCACCCGCAGCACCCCCTCCTGCAACGACCACACTCCGTGGAACAGCAAGGGGGACACTGACACCGACTAAATCACCAAAAGCCGCACCCTCTTCACCTTCCTGTAGGTGCACACGCAGCGCTGAATGCTGATTGCGCAAAGGCAACATCGTAAATTGAGCGTTAGCACGTTCAAGGAACTTTTGGTGGTACGACTGCAGCTGACCTGAGGTTTTACGATACACTGCTTCAAACTCCACAAGACCAGACTCGATCTTGGCACAATGCTGGTTCCATGCTCCGGCCCAGGCATCAAAGTTGATGTTTTGGTACTTCTCATTCCTCCCCTCTGGCTGCCCCGGCAAATAGAGTTGGCTGTTCAGCTCGCTCGCAAAATTTCGTTTCTCTGCTCCAGTATGAACGGGCGTGACCGGCATGCCGGCATGCATCATTTGGGCGTACTTCTTCGCAGAATGCGTGAGCTTTGGCATTGGTACGGCGTTTTGGGCCAACCCTTGCTCGTCAACAAGATCGCTAGGCTCGCTCGGTACGTCCCCACCACTGGCAGGCCCCCACAGGCTCTCAGAAAGGCCGCTCTGCTCACCAGTGTCTGCTGCGTCAAGCGCAGAGACCCATTCAGGAAACAAGGGGCTGTCTGGGTACCAGCTAGCAGTCTCTCGTTGAATTATCTCAATCTCGAATTGATCGAAGAACTCCCCAACCTCCCTTGGTAGGCCGCGGTTCTTCACAGCCATCCTAACATTCCAACGGTAGTTGAACTCGAGAAGAACGGAGTGAGCCAGTGAAGGAGACGCGCAGTAAGTTGAGAGCAGCCTGCGAAGGTAGCGATGATAACCCTTGTAGGGCAAGTGCATGGAGGAGGCCGGGAAAGAAACTAGGTTACATATACACGAAACAAATTACTGACCGCCAAGCGAAGAAACTCAATACCGCCATAAGAGGTGATGACGCTGTATCCTGAAGGCATTTCACCAAGCAACGGGCTTTCACGCAAAAGGATACCGTGCAGCGAATAAGCCTGGTACCTCGGTGCAGTTGGTGCCTCGAACGCAGCGACGAGTCGTGATCCCCGCTGATTTAGTGTAGTACAATGGCACACGTTCAGGGTCGCTCAGGCAGCCACTTTCGATATGCTTGCGGAGCAGTTCGACGGCCTGCCTCGCACACGGCCGAAGAAGTGTTTCTCCAGATTTCGCATCGACTACGTCCTGGAACTGACGAATCACCAAATTGAAGCGCTCGAGCAATCGTTTCTGCTCCGGCACCAGCCGCCGACAATTCCGAACGAAGAACGTCCAGTTCTTGTCCTTGTACTCAACAACGGCTTCTGGTGTCATTCCCTTGCCGGCAAGGGCCTGCTCTACCTGCAGTTTGAAATGGAATTGGACGTCAGTGACGATACACAAACCAGGCGCACGCAATAATATGTGGACATTTGAAGCCTTGTCAAAGTACTGATCCGACCGACGATGACGAGGACAACAGCACTTGCCTCTTTGATGTCATCCAGGTTGACAATGAAGCAAGCATCTCTCAGTCGAGCCATGAAGGGCCTGAAGGCGCCGTGGCTCTTCTTGCACAGCTTTGAAACGCGTTGGAGTGCGTGGAAGATATCCAGGCGAACCTTCAGCGCAGACTCCCCGTTACCTACCTGAAAACATTTGGCCAACATTCAACAGCCACAACATTGGACATTCGGACAATGATGTTGGAAAGTCGGATGGAAAAAAGGAGCAAATTCAGCACAAAAAGCAGCCTAGGAAAAGGCTATCACTCACACGTTGACACTCACTCACCCAGTAATCCATGTCGACATCACCGCCGCTCCCGGCTCCGCCTCCCCCGCTCCCGGCTCCACCTCCCCCGCTCCCGACTCCGCCTCCCCCACCGCCTGGTCCGCCCCCCGCACCCCCGGCCTCGCCCCCTGCCCCGACCCAGTGATCGCCGCCGCCGGAACTACCGATGTCGCCGCAGTCATGACCATCGTATTCGTCCTCATCGCCGTCGTCCGGGTCTTCATCATCTGCGAAAAAATACGCGAAAAGAAAATATATTGTGTAAAAAAGCGGGTCAGAGAAAATCTTGCCTGAAACCGGGGGCATGCAGCTGTTCGGCACATTGTTCACCGAATGGAGAGAGGAGGGAGACATTCTTACCTTGTGAGTGCACCACGTGCGGAGGTCTCTTGGAAGCGTAGAACTGGTCGTTGTCGTCGTAAGCTGCACTATCATTCGCATTCGCTGAAGGTGCTGCTGCCGCAGGAAGTGGTTTCCAGTCGCTCACGAGACGAACATGGGCGATGTCCCAAAGCACAAGTCGGTCACCTTTGTCACTGTTCGCGTCTTTCATCGTCACGCGACCCACACCCGAGGCCGCACGTGGTGCACCTTTGTGTGGGATGTACGCCGCAGGCTTGAACACCCCGCTCAGCATGACAACCACTTGCGTCAGACGCCCTTTTCTCCGTGCGGAAGGGCGCCAGCGATCCAAGGCTTCGGCAGCGATTTCATCGTCCTGTACCTCTCCAACACCAACACAGCTGGCATGGTTTTTGCTGTAGAGTCGTACCTAGCATCATGAACACACACGGCGATATCACATGGAAATCATGTTGAAGTCGACCCAGGTATGAGATTCGGCTGCGGGCGTCATTCTTGTGCTGGACAAAGAAAGAGTTCGGTACGACCGGTACACTGTATCCACACACCTTTGTTCCGGGTTGCAGCTCCACCGGAGGAGGGGAAAGAATAGGATCCTGGAACTTCGCCACCTCCTGATAAACAAGAACGGACGCGTAAGCATCCAAGCAGGCATACTGCACCTGCAACGGTCACATCAGGGAGTAGCAGAAAGTAGGCATCACCTAACATGACCTGAGTAGGTTAAAAAAATGGCGCAAGCGGTAAAGCAGTCACCTCCCATACATTGGCACAGAAAAACCGCGTGCCAGTCAGACACGCCTCCAGAACCATGGCCTTACAAAACGTGCTTTGTGCTTCGGGTTCCGAGCCCGTGGGGTGCGGTGCGCAGCAGTGGAGGGATATACTACTTAATCCCGTGTGCCGTCGGCTGCTGTTGGTGTTACATATGTGTTTACTGCGTGTGCGAGGTACAGCAGGCCGTCGCGCGTGTTAAAATTCAAAATAGGTTTTGTAACGCCATGGTTCTAGAGGCGTGTCTGACTGGCACGCGGATTTTCTGTGCCATTGCTGGCAAAATTTTTTATTTTTTTTATTTTTCGAAAGGATACCACCACATTTACCCCTACTGGACGAGGATCCAGTAAGTTTACCCTAAGGCAGTAAATGCAGAAGCATGCTGTGTTGTTATCAACTTATGGTTTTGTTTTCCTCGCGGGGGCGGGTATCCGGCGCCCGGGAATCTGCCCTCGAGGGCAGATGAGAATCCTCCTGCCCTCACAAACGCCTCCCGAACCAGCCCTTACAGAACCATATTTTTAATCAGACCCACATTTTCAATCACAAAACCACAAACCGGACCACCGCACCATGCACCGTATCACAGAGCACACAGCAAACCAAGCAGCAGACATCCTCCTCGTGGATCTTCCCGAGAATAATGGTAGTGACGACAGCAGTGCAGAGAGCGGCCGTATAGCGGTGTCCGCTGATGAATTAGTCTTCTCTAGACTATATGTAGGAGTAATTTACTTCGTGTACATATATCTTGATCTTGAATCTGCCGCACTGCTGTGATATCTGCGGGCATGAGGCAGGCGGGTGGAAGGTTGCCGTATTTGAGTGGTATGGATGTTGTTGAAACCTGATCACCTGCGTTGTGGTCCGTTGAGGAATGAACTGATGGGTGTAAGCTACATAGAGCAAACGGGAGGTTGAAGGGAGCGCTCACATGTTGCATGGTTGGAGGTTGTGGCCACTTGATAGACTAAAGGCAATTGGACGTATCCGTTTAGTTCGACGAGATGACTTCCGCTGTGCTTCGGGCTTCGCACAGTGGTCCTCTCCAATCAGCCACCACTACCAACCTGCAGAAAGAATGGACAACCCCATCACATTGGGGTTACAGCGGGGGATCACAAACCACAAAGTTTGCCCACCTTCAACTCCATCAAAATTACGCTTTGTCTTCCACGACCACGCCTGAACACAACCATGGCACGCTCACCAAGTCTCAAGCAAGTGCGGTTTGCGTGCGCGCGTCTTGTACGCCTTGCCCCGCCATATCCACGCTAGCTCTCTCTCTAGATCCTTGACTTCTAAACAGCTGGTTGGCGCACAGGTTGTGGGTTGCCAAGAAAAGCCCCTCCGCCCCGAGAAATCATAGCAGTGGACCCCAAGCAAATCAAAAATACCGAACGAAAACACTTCCGGGACATGCATCATCCCTTCCTACGCCATGACAAAAAGCACACTCAACGCAGTCGAAAAGACAAAAGCCGACGCTACTCCTAAATCCCCCAAGCCGCTTCGGCACCGCCCTGAATGACATGCTGTCCTCCACCACGGTTGTATCTCTGGGCCGTCGACTTGCGCCTTTTTGTCGGTCCTGTTTGCTTCCTTTTCGGGGGAGAGCGCACCTCGTCCAAGAAAGCAACATTTTGGGGCGTCGAAGGCAGGGGCTGCCCGTGGTTGTCGTGGGCACTTAGTCTTTCTCCGTATAGTCTTGATTGCTGGAAACCCTCCGGCGCGCAGGAGTTTACCGCGTCGAAAGCCAACGACGCCGAGGACGTGACACCGGGCGAAGTCTACCCCACCCCGTCATGAAGAGAATTGCTCAAGGACCGAAGCGGTGCGCCCGAGCCCCCCGACCGGGCGTGTCGCGTTCGAGGGTGTCGGGAAAGAATCCATAGCGGCGCCGGCGACACCAGCCCTGCGAGACGGAAGATTCTCGGCAAGGCTCGGCGTGCCGGCCGCGGAAACGCCGACCCTCCCCCCTCCGCGCCCCCGCCCGTGCTACCGGGGCCGTCCGCCTGTGGCAACGCCAGGCGGCCCACGGCAAGGCTCGGCGTGCCGGCCGCGGCAACACCTAGACCCGACCCTCCCCCCTCCTCGCCCCCGCCCGTGTTGCCGGGGCCGTCCGCCTGTGGCAACGCCGGGCCACCCACGGCAAGGCTCGGCGTGCTCGCCGCGGAAACACCAAGACCCTCCCCTCCCTTTCCACGTCTTGCTCTTGACCCTCTCCCACCACGTTCGCCTGCCCCACCCCGGCCTCGCCCTCGCCCGTTCCCTCGTCCGCGGCCCCCTCCCGGCCCGGCCCCCACCGGCCCTCCCTCTGGCGGGTCGGTGGCGGTCACAGGCCGGGCCACGACTCCCGTGAAAATCCGGTTCGTGGTGGCCTCATGCTGCGACCTCGCCTCCACCTCGATGAGCTGCTTGGCGTAGTTGGTGAGGTTGTTGAGGACGCGTTGGCAGGGGGCGACGGCGTCCACGTCTGTCATGAGAGATGCGAGCTCCTTCCCGAAGGCGACGCAGCTGGCCCAATTGCTTACTCTCGCCGTGGGCTTCGAGTGGGAGAAAACGCCGGGATCCGTAGGAGCGGGCGGCATATCTCCGGGAACGCCCGCAGCTGTATTTGCTGGTGCCGCACGTTTAGCGGCGAGGTGTTCCATCGTCCACGGCTGAGTGCTGTCACGCCAGCGGGACGCAATACACCCTCCGTTGAAGCCGAAATCCGTATCGCGCACGGCCCGGAGACCATGCCGACAGCCAAGACCGTAGACAAGGAGCCTCAGACACGTGCAGAGGACGAAGCCATCGGGTCCAAGGGCGACGAGATGGCCGTAGTTGGGTCCCCCATCCGAGAAGCTCCTGGTGATGCGCACGAGTTTGTCCAGAACCTGGTCCTCGAGCAACTCCGCGAAGAACTTGACGGATGTCCTCGTGGTCCACGTGCCGTCGCCTCCACCGGAGGTGGGGTCGTACGACAGCCCCGCGATAGCAGGGTCCGACACTATCCTGGCAATCTCGCGATGGACATCTTCATTGCCCGTCGTCAGAATCTCGACGTCGTAGGCCATTGCCGCCAAGGCCTCGGTGGACATGTCCTGCAAGGTTGTACGGGACGACAACGCGAAGACGGTATACGAGGGAGGGGGGAAACGCATGGATCAACACACGTCTTCGTTGGTGCTGTGCAACGCATGCAGATATCACTGTTGCCGCGCTCTACGGTAGGCATTGCAATAGTAAGGTATGACAGGGTCGAACGGGTGGGCGGGGAAGGAGGGACTAAGGGTGCAAGGGGGGAAAGGGGCAATATTCCAAAAGTTCTGCACCCAGTAGACGTACGACTTCAAAAACTGACCTTCATAGCGTAGGCGCTGCATTCCACGTGGCGCATAGCCCGCCGGACGTAGTCGAAACCTTCAAGCCAGCTGTTCGTCACAGTCTCCAAGGGCGAGGCTGTCGGTGGACGCACGCGTTGGACCGCCCCCCCAGTGGTTTGCCTTCAAAGCGCACCGACCAGCAGCAAGAGGGCGAATACAAGATGGAATGAGTTGATGATGGGAAAGCAACACACACTTTGCAGAGGCAATACAATGAAGCAGTGGATATGCAAATTTGACTCGACGCCGTAATTTCACCTGCCAGTCGAAGGAGTAAATATGACTTGGGCTTCCCGTGGTTTTCGAGGTATGTTTAGTCGTTCTCGACAGACGGTGGTGGAAACGCACGTTGGTTGTCAGCTGGTGAAAAAAGCATTTTATGGCCAGGCAGCCCACAACCTTTCCATTTGTGAACAGTTGGCCACGACATTTCACAAAGCACACAAGATGTTGCCTTAACAACAACCGACGATTCCAACATATTGCCCACCTTTTGCTTTTGTTGGCGTCACCCTGAACCTTGCCGACGACGGTGTCATGCACGTCAACCATACTCCCCGATCTGTGCATCGCCGTCTTCAAGGCGCCGTTGGTCGATTCCACTCGCTGCGTGGAGGCAATGTTGACCGTGTGGAGTCCAGGGTGCACAAACGAAGCCCACCGCTGTACCCGCCTGTTGCGTGCGGCAGGCCGGAAGCCACGGTNCCTGAACCTTGCCGACGATGGTGTCATGCACGTCAACCATACTCCCCGACCTGTGCATCGCCGTCTTCAAGGCGCCGTTGATCGATTCCACTCGCTGCGTGGGGNACGACCACAGAATAACGGGGCACGTAGATTCCCCGGTGGCGCGAGGGGTAGAGGGGGTAAAAAACACAAAAGCTGAGCGAAAAAAAATNCTGTACCCGCCTGTTGCGTGCGGCAGGCCGGAAGCCACGGTGTCAAAAGCGAAGGAGAGCAACTGGTGCACAGCTGAACGACAAAAAAAAACAACGAAGACAATGACAACCCAAACGACCACAGAATAACGGGGCACGTTGATTCCCCGGTGGCGCGAGGGGTAGAGGGGGTGAAAAACACAAAAGCTGAGCGAAAAAAAAATGCGACAAGGAAGGAGCCCACGGAGGGGGGCGAGGCAACCGCAACCGACCAAGCTTTCCCCGGTCGAGGTACCTTGGGCATCACTGTCTGGAGTGCTGCTGTGCCAGACACTGCTTGCCTTGGTTCGAAAACAAAGTCAGCCATGTACTTGTACATGTGACTGTCCAGCTTAAGCTGCTTCAATAGATTCGCTTTGTGCTTCAGGAACATCTGCCAAGCCGAGAAAGGAGCGGAGCAGGCGAGGCCGAGGGGGGACATGACGGGACGGAGGAGGAGACTGCAGGTTCAAGTTTTGATCTGAAAAGCTGCGAGGAAAGAAAGATCGTACCAGTTTGAACCATGCACCGTCGGCACGCACCATCCGTACACGCCCCGTGGATATTGCAGCCTTTGCCCCGAACTCTGTCTAAGAGGCGCTTGATCCACACCACAATTTTTGAACCAGAACTTTAACTCCCCAAGTCGACTACCCACCTCCTCCGTTTGAGCGTACGCTGCTGCGTGGATCATCCCCTCCACCCCCGCCAGGACGCCCTGCTCAAGGCCTCTGCCGTGCTTCATGAGGTTCTCATCCATGTGGAACAGGCACAGCTTCTGGTGCGATGCCGGGCACTCTTCATCGATTGCCGTCATTGCTGCCTGGTCAGCGTCAGTGAAGATCACGTACTTCGCACAGAGTGGCCGACGCGCGTTGAGGGAAAGGGCAAGGACGTCAGGAAGATGCACTCAGCGAAACTCATCGTACACCATCTTCACGAACGAAATACCCTTTGGGGCAAAAGAGTTTCAAAGGGTAAATAGCCGACGTGTCCCAAGACAACGCTCTACGGGAACTCTTGTACGCTGCAAATGGGAGGCGGGCTTACCTCTGGCTGCACCCCCTCGCACAGTTCCCTGAAAACCCGGAAAATAAACTTGAAGTCCTCAGTCCGCTCGTTCGCAAGTAGGGCCTGCATCGCGATCTACGGGAACTCTTGTACGCTGCAAATGGGAGGCGGGCTTACCTCTGGCTGCAGCCCCTCGCACAGTCCCCCGAAAACCCGGAAGAGAAACTTGAAGTCCTCAGTCCGCTCGTTCGCAAGTAGGGCCTGCATCGCGATCTGGGTGTAGTTCTCGTTGTCGACGACGACGATTAGTGCCAAGTGGTACTTGTATCTGGTAGGGGTGCGACCAAAACATTGAGCACAAATCGAACATGGAGTCAGGAGGTTGTTCGCAACAGGCGAGCGAGCCGTACGTTTCGACCAGGAAACCGAAAGAACAGCAGAAAACGCTGCGATCTCCACAGCAGAACAGGCAAAAGAAAAAAAAACACTCACTCGTTCGTGTTGAAGGTGTTGTCCTGGATGATGATGCTGGAGTACCGCAGCGCGTTGCGCTGTTGCTCGTCGAGCGCCCAAGCAATGCGCGCCACGCGCCTGTCCTCGTCCAGTTGGAATCTCACCCACACATCCTCCGTCTGGAACATGCCCAAGAACTGCCGTGCGTCTTCGACATCTGCGGCGCTTTCCCTCTCAGCGCGACTGATGACGGTTCTCACCTACGGCAAAAATGTACAGCGTCGGGCCGAGGGAACACGAACTAAGTCCAGAGCTGCAAAATGTACAGATGCAACACCACCAGTTCGAGGGTGAACACACGACCAACCAAAAGAGGATGCCTCCGANGTTTCTTGCACTGCATTCCCAGGCACGCCTTGCATACCGTCCAACTTAATATTATTGTTGAAAGACGGCAGATGGTGCCGGAAAAAAACACATACACACACACACACACACACACACACATTGAGCTCAGTCTCCCGAAATCCAAAGTGCTTTTCCCGGAAGGTCTTTGCATGTCCTCTTTGACAAACGACGAACAGCAACAATTGACGAAAATTGGTC
>CACKRE030003074.1:10260-27344 GCA_902602495.3 Ectocarpus sp. CCAP 1310/34
GGGGGGGGGGGGGGGGGGGGGGGGGGGGGGGGGGGGGGGGGGGGGGGGGGGGGGGGTAGCAGTGCATCCCTGTGTGCTCTCCGTGAGCCCCCTTGTCACACGGTGTGGCAACGTGAGGGCATGAGATCACAAGCAACAACCGACTCGCAAAGGCCATGGAGGCCAACAATGCCGTGCAGGGTGGTGCAGTTTGCAACCCTGCTGAAAGCTCCGCGGCTCAGACTGCAGTGGGTAAGACTCCAGCGGCGCCCCCACGCTCCATGGCGTCCTTCTTTGAACCCGCCCCGGGGGAACGTGGGGCTGAGGGGACGACTCCCTCAGCAGCCGCGCATGACACCGCACGTACTGCAGAGGCCCGCCCAACAGAATCTACCGCTGCTGAGACCCCCACAGCACCGACTGCGCCTGCCACCGCGGGTGCCGCTGAAAGCCGCGAAGCAGAAGCTACTGTTGAGAGTCTCACAGCACCCACACCCGCACCCGAAAAGGAAGTTCTCTCGCCAATCACCAACACCCTGAGCGCGGCTACTGCTGAGAACCCTGCAGCAGCACCGCGCTGCGGAGAACCATCGTGCACCAACAAGCCCTTGTGGGCAGAGCCAGGAAAGGATATGCCGGAGTTTTGCGGCAGGCATGCGAAGTCTGGCGACGTCTACATCAACATAAGGTGTGCGCAGAGCGTCTTGCAGTTTGCAGCACATGGGTGTTTGTGAGGATTCTCATGGCTCAAGCAAACCAAAGAACAGGACACGCCTGATTGCCTGATCGATTTTACCAGATGGAAAACATAATGTGATTTTCACGTCGTGACGTCCCGCTCGCCTCACTGTATTTTGACATGTACACATTATACTGACTTGTAGTTCAAATATATCATTGTGTGTAGGCGTAATGTTCACTTGCTCTCTCTTTCACACACACGACACGTCTCCGTATACCTTTTTGTTTGTGTTTGTGATGTTTTGGTGGGAAGACTGCGAAACCCGTACCCACCACGTGCAAATAAGACATAACCTCGACAGTAGTTCGTGCCTGTTTGTGTGAGATGCGAAATAGGTGGCGTCAGCTGCTCACCCTCTGTACCTTGCAAGCGTGGACGCCATGACTCTCAACCTGGTGGGCGTTGTCAGAGCTATCCGCTAGCCATCGTATTTTTGGTACGTTTGTCTGATGGTCGTTGGAGCGAGCGCATTGTTACAGACACTGCACTTAACGACACGTATGCTACATGTTTCGTTGCTTCCTCGAACTCATGCGCTTTGCAGGAACGTGCAGCTTCCTGAAGCACCGACGACAGCAGCCGCAGCGGCGCCCGTCGGCGACACCATGTTTCCTGGAGAGTCAGAGCAGTGGACAGATGGTTTCGGTGGGCGTCTCGACGGCACGTCGGCTGAGGGCAAGGGCAAGGGCAAGGCGAAAAGGGAGCCGCTGGAATTGGAGCCACCGAACATCCCCATGAAGTTTGGTGGTGGCCAGAAACGCAAGCGGTACGATTTGGAATTCAGAGTAAACACCATTAAGTACGCGACCATACAAAGCTCGGGAGCGCAGGGGCCTAATGGAACCATCGGTGTGTCGTATGCGCAACGAGTGCTTGGGATTCCCGAGAAGATCGCACTCTCAGCGTGGATAAAAGACAGAACGAAATACGAGAAGCAGCTGGAAAAGGCAGACCAGCTCGGGGCCAAAGGCAAGCAAAAAGCCCGGANCATCGGTGTGTCGTATGCGCAACGAGTGCTTGGGATTCCCGAGAAGATCGCACTCTCAGCGTGGATAAAAGACAGAACGAAATACGAGAAGCAGCTGGAAAAGGCAGACCAGCTCGGGGCCAAAGGCAAGCAAAAAGCCCGGAGCGTAAAGTCGTTTAACACGCTGAGGGTTCGGTCAAACGCGGAGGCCGAGCTCGAAGTTCGCGGCTGGATCAGCGATGTTCGTTCGGAAGCCATCTCTGCCCGCGTCTCTAAAAGGATGATCAAGAACATGGCGGCATCGCTTAACTCGCTTTGGTTCGGCCCGAGGCCTGCAGCGAACGACCTGAAGGGCAGTAGAAAGTACCGCAACAAGCAGACAATGGTGCAGGAGGTTTCCAAGAACCGGTTGTNGTCGTTTAACACGGGGAGGGTTCGGTCAAACGCGGAGGCCGAGCTCGAAGTTCGCGGCTGGATCAGCGATGTTCGTTCGGAAGCCATCTCTGCCCGCGTCTCTAAAAGGATGATCAAGAACATGGCGGCATCGCTTAACTCGCTTTGGTTCGGCCCGAGGCCTGCAGCGAACGACCTGAAGGGCAGTAGAAAGTACCGCAACAAGCAGACAATGGTGCAGGAGGTTTCCAAGAACCGGTTGTCATTCCGGGCGGTTACCAGGCAAGGCCAAAAACTCCCTTCCGGGTGGCCTGCGATTGCCATGAAAACCGTCAAGGAATGGAGGGCACTTCGTCACGGAGGAATCGACGGTGGGGGAGGACGGGGCACGGGAGGGGCAGCGAGCAGTGCGCCTTCGAAGCCATCTCTGTTGTTCAAGGAGGAGCAGAACTAAAGCATGGATGAAACTGCTGTGTTGATGGAGGCCGCTGGCACGTCGACCGTGGCGGTGAATACAAATAGTGTTGCTTTGAATCACGTGCCTGTCTTGTCGTTTCTTGGCATGACGTGCAAACAGTGGGCATTGTGATGCCACATGTGTTGCCGTATACCTACTCAGTGTCCAGCCAGTAAGGCTAGACGACGTTGGTATTGTGCTAATGCCGCGTTAGAATTTTTTCACCATTCGGTTCCATCATCACTGTACTGCAAAACCAATATGTTACTACAAGCGTGAAGAGCTGCCATTCTCATCTACAAAATGAACTTTTTTCGTCGCCTCTGCTGTCTCTATTGCTTTTTGCTTTTTATTTTTGTCGTTCGCAACACACCGGTCAGAAAAAGTGGCCATCAAAACCGATGGAAAGGAAAAGTTGCGGATTACTGCCGTGCTTGCAGCAAACATGAAGGGCGGCAAACTCCCGCCGCTGCTCATCTTCAAGGGTAGGCCCACGGCGCGGGGAAAACCCCCCGCTGCAAACAGCGTCGAGCGAGAGTTTAAGGTGGGCAAGGACAAGAAGGGGGTAGCATACCCTCAGAGCGTTGTGTACGCCGTGCACGACAAGGCGTGGCACACGCAGCGCGTATTCAGGCATGTTTGGCTCCCCCAAGTATAGAACCGGCGCCCGGGTCGTGAGGGGGTCCTGGGCAACTATCGTCAGCCGGACACGCTGCTATCGTGGGACGATTTCACCGTGCACAAGACAGCCCTATGCAAGGAAGCGATGGACAAGTCCAACACAACGCTGTTTTTCGTCCCCGACGGCCTAACGCCCAAGAAGGACGCCGTGCGCAACGACCGCGGCTACCCGGAGCCCCCATCGAGGGGATTGCTCGCGCAGTGGGTGAAGAATGCGTGGGATAAAGTGGACCCTGAGAGCATCCGTTCGAGCTGGAGGAAGGCTGGCATGACCCTTGCCTTCGATGGGTCTGAAGACGAGGCGTGGGGCAACAAGGAGCTCAACTCCGACGCTCAAGGGAACCCACTTCGTGCAGACGGCGACGCGGCCGCTGCCGGCGTGGAGGAGGCTGGCCCATCGGAGGAGGGGGAGCCGATGGCACACTTGTTGGAGGTGTTGGAAATCGACGACGATGACAGCACGGGAGATGGCGAAGGCATCGATGACCCGGAGGTTGAGATCATGGCAGACTTGCCGGGGCGGACGTTATTTGCATAGACTGAGTGTCTTGTTTGGTATCTACTTACCGTAGTTGCATGCCATGGTCAAGTTAACCAAAGCTGCGATTCGAGCCAATTCGTCGTGTGTTTCATATGTTTCGGTAGTCGCTTGTCCTCGTTGGATGTTGTTCCTAGTTTTGGTTGATGTGTAGCTGGCACTTGCTTGCGTCCTATGTAGTTCCAGCTTGAGTGGTGAACGCAAGTCTTGCAAGTTGTTGCGTCGTCCAGGTATCTGTGTGCTGTCGCTTTGTCGCACACATCACCGGAACAACCGCTACGAAGCATCGGTACTACGTGTTCGTTGTGTATGCGAAGAATTTCCAAAGGATACTGCGACAATGCACGTAGGAAAGCATGTACGTGATGGAGTGGCGTGAGCCACCCTAGCTATCACACCTGTTTTACACCCCTTCACGCCCTTTGTAGGTGGGTGCCTCCTTTGAGCTGCATCACTCGGGTGACATTACGATCACATCCCCGTAGGTAGGGTCCTGTGAGCGCACTGCAACCACACGGACGACATTAGCTATCACACCCCCGGTAGGCCGGGTCCTGCGTGCGCGATTCATCACACGGGGGAAGTTATCCCACCCGATTGTTATCACACCCCCTCGTCATCACACACCCTTATTATCACACCCGTTATCACACCCCTTGTAAGCCGGGTCCTGTGAGCGCGCTTCATCACACGGGCGACGGTATCACACCCCATTGTTATCACACCCCCTGTTGGTGGGGCTCTGTGAGTGCACTTTATCACACGGGTGACATAAGATATCACACCCCCTACAGAATACCACACCCGTGTGATAACTTTTGTCCCCCCGAAAATGTTATCACACGGGTGTGGTATCCTATGCAACCTACGGTATCCCTCTACCGTAAGACCAACAGGTAAGTAGATTCAACGAGTCTGTTGGCCTTGGTGAGGTGGCGTACTTACCAAACTCCTTAAGACATGCATGTGTGTCTGGTAGAAACAGACAGCAACGAACGATGTTCGAGCACAACGACTCCTGACCTGCGAATCTAGATATATGTACCAACCAATACCCCGTTCAGGGGACTCTCTGGTGTCTTAGCCGCATGTACTACTCTAGTTCACCCTGACGACAGTACGTATCTAACCAAACTATGTGGTTGTAGGCAAATGCATGAAAAGCGTTGGTTGTAGGCAATTCATGAAAAGCGTCTTCTCTCGCAAAATTGAGACGCAGCTTGCACTCACCCGTCGACACAGTACAGTAGTCAATGGCGCGGGTTTGCTCAATAACTAGTCTATGCACATGCTGAGATACCGTTGTTGTCGCCGCATCGTTTTTGAATTCGACGGGAGTGGGTATCGAGCTTGCGCGCCGCGCTTTTCTCTGTTTGGCGACTCAGAGGCGAGATACACTTATCGGAAGGCGAACATCAGTGTCCGACCAATGAATCCATAACCACGCGTACGCGCGTATCTACTCAATTTTCTCGACCCCACTTCATTGCGCGCTGCACTCACCACCTTACTCTCTATCCCCGGTCATGAAAACTGAAGCACCCCACAGCCGACTCCTCCGGCACCCGCACTAAAAAAAATTCGAAAAACAACCAAACGAACGCTATAACTGTCATTTCATTCATTCAGAGTCCCTACATACATACATGGGAATGTTCCTGCCTTTTTCACGACGAGCCTCATCCACGTTCGTGCTTGTTCATGGAACCTCAAGATGAATCTCGGGACAAACATAAAAGAACACGGGATTATTAAAAAACAATATAAACAACCTCGCTCCCGGCAAGCAAGCTCGAGCAATCGGTGCCACAACAGCAGCAGCAACCCAGTCTTTCACCCCGGGTCGGTCCTCGTCGACACGGGCGACGACCCCACCACAGACCCAAGCGGCGGCAATCCCGCCGCCACGGTGCCCCCCCCGATCCCTCTGGGCTTCTTTTTCCCGGCGTTAATGTCGGGCAGGTGGTAACCCCCCGTGACGGAGTCGCTCGCTCTCCGCGCTTTATCGCCCCCGGCCATCCCCATCCCCCCCAGCCCGCCGCGGTTGCCGCGGGCGTTGGTCTCACTGCTGCCCACGATGCCCCTCGCGAATATTCTTGGGGGGTTGTCTTGCCCTCCGATGTGTCCTGGAAAGATATGGTTGTGACTGTTTTTTTTCGTTTTTGTTGTTTTCGCGAGCCGTTTTTGCCGCCCGAGAACGGGTCAGTGCACCACGCCGAGTGGTGGAAGCGCGTGTGAGCAGCGCAAGCGCGGTCGGCCGCGTTGTTGTTGTTGTGGGCGTCGCGCGATTGGGTCGCGATTTGAGTGTACGTAGCGAGAGAGGCGTGGCGGGTACAGGCAGGGAACGGGACTGGGGTCAGTCAGCCTTTGCCTACGCTGCGGTAACTTCCAGTGGCGCGATGATTGGTGCATGTGTGGGTGCGTTTAAAATAAGAAGGCACTTTGTGACGAAAATACCGCCTTGCTCACAGCGTGGGCGCTTTTCGATTTGGTCGTCGTTTTACCCTCGCGTACCTGATGTATCTAAGGTACTTCGACAACCACAGCCCCCGTCGCAACCACCAACATCGCCGCCACAATAATAAATAGTCGGATGCTTGCTTGGCAAAGACAGGAGCTTCTCACTCCCCAAGGGGCCGGTCAGTCTGGTGGCGTGAAAAGCTGTAAGCATTGTTGTGATGTATCGTGCTCCTGGCCGCAGCCCCTAGGTACAATCGACGCTACAAGCACAGTTGGTCCAGCCGCTAGGGACAAACAATGGTCGATGCTAAATGAATAGTGCAAGGTTCGGTACACGTGTTATAAATCCCTCCGTTGAGTCCGACCTGAAAACGACGATAAACGAAATCACCATATCTGACGAAAATATCGTGCCGTCGAATGCACTGCAGAGGTATTCGCAGAATGTTCAAAGGGTGTTTCGAAGCAACACATCGTGAGATTTGCGGATGGATACGAAAATTCTGCGTAGGTGCACTTAATGGGAGGGCCCAATGGGATAGTCTAGACTACGTAGTTCTAGGAATAGGGTTACACGTCGTTTTTCTTTGTGCGTTTCTCCTGAAAATTCGGGCAGCACCTGTTTTCTCGCCTGCCGGCAGAGGCGATGACGAATCAAACGCGCTCAACCTGAAAGACGACCGCAGCTTCAAAGCAGCACAGCAAGCCGTAGCCAACAAGCTCTCCCCATCAAGGCCTCGGAGATGAGTGTCAAGTGTGCGCCTCCCAAACGTTTTCTGGAAATTCTAGGTTTGCCGTGGCTTGTCGCCACACTACTCAGGCCCCGTGGGCCAACTCAATCATCCTCCTTCCCCACCAGAAATCCATGGTATGGTAAACTTACCTGCTGGGGCTAAACTTCGGCATCCTTACCATCCCTTTCCAAATCTTCCCATCAGAAATTCATGGTACTTTACCTGCTGTGGCTAAACGTCGGCATCCTTAGTATCCCGGTGTGGTGGTGGCCGCCACCGCCGCCGCTCGGGGCCGCTCTTCTCCGGAACTTGTCCCCGGGCGTCCAGCCCTCCTCCGCCTCCGCGCTCACTGCTGACGCCGCCGTCTCGTCCGCGGAGTACCCGAACGCCGAGGGCCCGAGGGAGCTCAGCATGACCGCCCGGCAGCGGTCGAAGGACTCCTCCGTAAGACCCAAGATGTGCAGAGCCTTCACCCGCTGCCTCTGCTGTGAGGTGTAGCCCAGGAGCTGCTCCTCCTTCGTGGGCGGGGTGTCGTTCGACCAGTTCCTGCGTCGTTCGCGAGAAAGCGGCGTGAGGGAGTGACGGAGAGTGAGAACGATGATGAGCGGTAGGGAGGGAGGAGGGGAAGGAGACGAAAACGTATAGCCGTTGGTTGTAGTTCGTCCACAGACCTCCATCCGCGGGGGGGGCGAGGAAAGGGGAACGTCATGGCGGGGATTGATCTAAGGGGTGGGGGAGGGCTTCGAATCCGGACACTTTGGGATTCGAAACATCCCCACCAAGTGTACCGAGACGGCGCTGGAACCTTACCAATCGAAACGAAAACCACCGCAAGAGGGAGTAGACAAAAAGAGACGGCGAGTGGGGGGGAAGGGGGGGAGCGGGACGAAGAGAGGGAGGGAGAGAGGGACAGACAGACAGACAGACAGATAGACAGCCAGCCAGCCAGCCAGCCAGCCAGCCAGACAGACAGACAGACAGACAGACAGACAGACAGAGAAGGCAGTACAGATAAACAGAGAAAGAATACACAGATAACCAGACCAACAGGGGGGTCCATGGTACTGTATGCCAAATATCACTCCAACAAGAGACCAACCCAACTCCACCGCTGGCGGCTCGCACAACAGCTAAATGATAGATTAAGTATAGACGTACAGGCCCATCTTTAGCAGTCTGTCCGCAATTTCGAGGTCCTCCTCGCAGACTCCCATCCTCAGGAGCGCCTTGACTCGCTTCATCTGCATCAAGTTCATGCCCCAGTGTCTCGCCATCAGTTCTTCCTTCGTGTATTTGGTCGACAGGTGCTCCTCGGGCTGGTCCTTCGAGCTAGGGTCGGGGTCGACCGCCTCGCCGTCCGTGGCCTTCTCCTCGTCCCCGGCAGCAACGGCATTGTCCCCACTATTTCCGCCGTCATCGTCAGTTTCATCAGAGCCAGCGCCAGCACCATCTTTAGAGCCAGCACCATCTCCACAGCCAGCACCATCTCCACAGCCAGCACTCTCTCCAGAGCCGCCGCCACCACCACCACCACCACCATCACAACCACCACTGTCACCACCACAATCGCTGCCACTAACTCCATCACGACCACAATCAGAACAAGAGAGCACGGCACCCCCGACCGCCTCTCTTTCGCCGCTACCGCCGCCATCTCCGGCCGGGGTCTTTGCATCCGCCTCGCCCGCCGCTGCTGCCGCCTCCCCCTCAGCTGCTGCTACCGCTGCCGGTGTCGGGTCCCCAGCCCCAGTTCCCAGATCTGGGGAGGCGGCGGTAGGATATTCGCTTTCGCTGACCGCTACGGTCGGCAAGTAATGTCGCTCGGTCTGAGCTGTAGTCTCAGGCTCGTCCGCAGCACCGTCGGTGGCCACGGCAGCGGCAGCAGCGTCGGTGACGCTAGGGCTATTATCGCCGCCGCCACCGATGGCCTGTTCCATCCCGATGGTCAGGCGTCGTGTTGTGCAATGTCGTGGTGGTTCGCTTCACCGATGGCTAATGGGCGTTGAGGGTGACGGCGCTTGGCGCAGTTCGATTGGTCGGCACTAGCCCCCGACTATGTCGTGCACCGCTTCTCCCCCCGGTGGTATTGATTCGGCCGGTTCTCCGGTTTTGGTGGGAGGGAGGTACTGGCATTACGAGCGGCGACGACGACGACAAAAAAGACGGACGGATGGTGTCCATGTCGGTGCGTTGCAAACCACTGGACTGCAACTGTCGTTTTTACATGAAGAGCGGGGTCATCTCATGAGAATTTGTGCAAAACGAATAGTGGCTGTGGCGACGTCGTCGAGAAGAACAGCCCAGTAGTGTCAACGGTGAAGGTTTGTAGAGGAAAACGCATCATGCCCACCCTTGCATTGTACGGTAGCTCGAATGAGAGAAACGTTGTTGGTATTCAAGAACTGGTGGATGGCGTGTGGGACTCATGCAGTACTTTCTACGTAGGGCAAAAAAATTCAGATGCCAAACATCCGCACGTAACCACAAGCATATGCAGGTGCCGACGGCCTGTACCCGCGACGATGCCGTCGCTCAACATACTGCAATCGGGATGGTGTTCGTGGAATCGCAAACTCTACTTCGGCTTTCTTCCCTTTTTCTTTTTCCGATCACCCGGCAAGCAGATGATCCACACTTTGCCAGGAACGAATAAAAGTCTCTTTCGCCAATACACAACAGATACATTGTTTATCGCATTTGTGTTGATTAAAACTGGTGGTCCGTTTCTTTCTTCATTTTTTTGAAAAGGTGCCTCTTTGGGTAGTTCGACTGTCACCGCAACAGATGTTCGCGTCGGTTGGACCAGCACAGGCTCTTCAACGTACGGTACTGAGTAGCGATCGGAACAATTTTGAAAGTGAGAACTGGTCGACAGCCGATCACCCGGCAAGCAGATGATCCACACTTTGCCAGGAACGAATAAAAGTCTCTTTCGCCAATACACAACAAATACATTGCTTATCGCATTTGTGTTGTTTAAAACTGCGTTTGTTTCTTCATTTTTTTGAAAAGGTGCCTCGTCTTTGGGGTAGTTCGACTGTCACCGCAACAGATGTTCGCGTCGGTTGGACCAGCACAGGCTTTCCAACGTACGGTACTGAATAGCGATCGGAACAGTTTTGAAAGTGAGAACTGGTCGACAGCAGCAGCAGCAACAACAACAAGTAAGTCGTGTTTGTTTTCGACCGTGTCTCTGTGGGCGTGTTTTGAAATGCCCTCTGCTAGTAGCAAGCACGCTCGGGCGCTCGCAAAAACGTTCGTGCATGCCAGTTCCAGCGGCATCAGCCATATCATCCTCGTCGGTCCTGTGTCTACAATATATCAATGCATTTGGTATTCGTATGGCTACGGGCGGAACTCGCACCTCCTACACACGGTAGTGATATTATCAAGAGGGATGTACAAGTAGACTACTATAGCTAGACTAAGATCATGATCATGTGCGGGTGGACGTCCAAATGGCACCTGCCAACGGTTGCAGGATTGCTTTCGCGTATGTGTGGTTACTCCGTGCAAGCATGCAGACTACAGCAGCAAATACGAAGCACCTGGACCGTCACGCATCGAAACTCATCTACATTCTGCTGTCGTGGACGTCGCGGCAAAACGTATGCTGCTACGCACTGCTGTGGAATATAGTAGGGCAAGAACTATTTTTTTGCGGCATTAGTCTACAAGGTCGTACATGATTGGTTCTAGTCTGGACTAGAGGAATAAGTGTCGGTTCACGTGTGACGTGTACGACGTGTATGAAGAGGAATGCGGCGTGACTTCGACGATGAACATGTGGCTTGCCTCGTCGAGGTCAGCTTGAATATTGTAGAGCTGTGTGGTGTGTCATCCTGTCATCCAACGGTCTTGCATCTCTGAGGTTAGGAAACTAACACGAGGGCTCCTCAGAGCACAAACGAACTCCCTCCATTGGACGAGGGTTCCACATTAACAAGTTAATCTGGCGGTTTCTTCGAAGATCGGTCGGAGGTTTCAAGTTGTGTACAGCAGTGGACTGGAGTACGTACCTCGCATCAAGTCGGTGTGAGAGTCTGCTGCGGTTGTGGTGAGGTGAGCTGCGACGATAAACGAAAGGGTCCTGGTCAAGCAGAGTGGCCAGGAGATGGCAGGGCGAGGCAGAAGTGCTGGGCGCGGCGGCAGTGCCGCGGGTGGCGAAGCGAGTCCCACTCGGGTGAGTGTGAGCGAGGTGATGCTCGGCTCCACCCAGATGCCGCCCGAACATGGGAAGACACTGTCCGCTGCTGCATCGAGGCGGTTTCTGCTTCGGTACGCCGAGTATAAGCGCGTGGTGGCGAGAGGCAACGAAGGTCGGGTGGTGCAAAGGCAGCCTACGTCGATATCCGAGTTGCTGCTGGTGCACATCCGCAAATGCTTGTCTGCTCTATTCTTTAAAGGCAAGAAAAACCTGACGGAGGCAGAGCTGCTGGAAGGTCTGTCGCTTAACGCCGAAATTTCGGGAGAGGCGTTGGTTGAGTCAGCCGAGGCGAAGGTGTTGATTGGTTTCTAGCCTAGTGCTGCTGGATAAACACGGCTGACCCGGTTGACAGGAATGAAGAGATGGTAAAGTCGTTGATTAGGTTGCCCTCGTAGGCAAGGAACAGGAGAGAGTGGGCGCCTCATGCGCCACAAAGCATCAAGCAACAGTCGCAAGAACTTCGGTTAAAGACGCATAGGCTTTCCGCTACTCAGAACAATTCCAATTACTAAAGACACGTCGGGAGATACCCCGAGGATCCACGCCTGTGGAACGGTCACTTGCACACTTTCTCGCTCTCAAACCACACAGTACTACCGCAGTAGCGTTCGTAAGGATGACATAATCCACCTCACGGACACCCTCCCTGATTCTGTACATCGTCACGAATGCTGGCAAAAACTAAAGTATTCAGGGTACTCATAGAAAAGCAAAAAAATAAACGAAGGGAAACCCGGCCACCGGATCAAAACCCTCCGCCTCCAAGGTCATCCTGCTGAATGACTTGTCAACGCAAAATCAACACAGCAGTCACCAAATTTGCAAACCTCCGCGTTCACAAATATCTATCAGACATTTGCTACTCCTCTTCAAGTAGCCCCCTCCCAGTAACGAGATCCCTCCTGTATCAAGTTGCTGTTAGCACCGGGGCTCGCCTACAGCCCCAAGCACCAATGCCAAGTAGCAGCGGAAAAACGAAAGATCTGACGCTACATTGCTCATCACAGCGGAAAACGCAAGAATATCTGACGCTAAATTTACATCGCTCCCAACTGACGTCTAAAAAAGCGCAGTCTACCAAATCGCAGGGAGAGGTGCCCCCATCAAAACCTATACATCAGAGGTAGACGAAGCAGCACTCAATCCCAAACAGTTCTTCAGCAAACTTGTTGGTACATCGCTACGGGAGACACTGGTTACAGACATCTTCACTACTCCTTTTCAAGCAGTCCCCTCCCAGCAACAGGATCCCACTGTATCAAGTTGCCGTCAGCACCGGGGCTCGTCTACAACCCTGAGCACCGTTGTCGATCCATAACAGAAAGCGAAAACCAACGCTATGCTGTTCTCAGCGGAAAGACATATAAGAGGGCAATAAATCACATCGCAGGGAAGGGTGCCCCCCCTCGACCTGTGCATTAATGAAAGATCAAGCAGTATCTCGACCAAAAACAGCTCATCAACCCACTTTTTTTTTTGTTGGTACTGCTACAATGGGAGACACTGGTCGCCGTTCATCACGAGAAAAAAAGGGGGCCCAGCTTTCTACGTCAACCCTCCCTGACTTCAGAGCAAATATCTCAGCCTCAAACTGTATGGGCTGGAAAATATTTCCGACATCATCAATCAAATCAGTGTGACCGCGGCGCCCCGGGTCATCCATACCAAAATGAGCCAACAACAGAATGCCACACCACCATCGATATTCATCATGCAAGGACGCCTCGTGCATCTACCTGTACGACGAGCTACTGAGATGAGCATGGGGGACCAGACAAGCGACGTCGAGTTTCGTAGACTGCCTGCGTAACAGCTACAACCACAAGGAGGCAGCAAGCAAATCAGGGAAAACAAGACATACACACCCGGAGAAAAATATGGCGTCCAACAAATTCTAACAACAGTTGCATCGTCGGGCATTCGGAGGCAGCTTCGCAGAAAGAATAACCGACCGCACACACGCAGGGGAAGGGCAGTCTTGAGAGACAGAAAAAACAACACGCCGAAATATTCAAAGCGCTTCGTACGCGACGTCCAACTCTTCTACTTCCATCGCGGCCGCAGCAACCTCACTCGCCACTTTCGGTGCGCATTTTTTTACATGGTGCCCTCTTCCTCCGCACCTCTGGCAGACCTGTTGAGGACACTCGTGGGCATAGTGGTTTGCGGTGCAGATGTGGCAGTGGACGGACTTTTTCTCGGCGGCACCACCATCACTCGCTATGCATGCCTGTTCGTCCCCTCCGTTTTCCTTCCTCGACCGTCGTTTCCTCCTAGACCCCTCCCCGACTGCTACGAACGCATGTTGCACTCGCCCGTCAACCTTCCCCTTTGACCCATTGTCCTTTTTCAAGTACCCAACCCTGGTCCTTAGCACTCTCAACATCTCCTCCTCTTCCAGAATTCTCTCGCTGAGCAGTTGTTGCTTTTGCACGTCGTACTCGGAGGAAAGAGCGTCAAGGAATCGGGCGTACACGAGCATCTTGGGGATGAGCTGGCCGAGTGCAAACTCTAGGCTAGTTACGGTAGACTTGAACTGTTGGAAGAAAACTTGAGGATCCGGGTTTCTCTCTTGTCTGGCAGTAAAGAACTTTCCGATAAGCGAAATCTGCTCGCCACCAGTCAATGGGGTGAACGTCTGCTCAAGTGCACGCCACGCTGCGGAGGGCCCCTTACTATTGTAAACCATCAGCTTGGTAGTCTCGTCTGAAATCGCTCCTACCAACATGCCCCACAAATCCCGGTACACATGAACCCCTTCTGCAGCTACCCCCTGTTCTATCATGCCATCTTCATCCATCCCTTGGATCTCAATGTCTCGGCTATCGTTCAGAGCAGGCATCATTCCGCACGTTTGCACCTGGGTCATGAAGTCGTTCTTGAACATTACCCAGTTCTTCTCTAGGCCATCGAAGTTTAGCTGCTTGAGGCGCGGGATTCGGGCCTTCATGGTCGGGTCGTACCTTGCCGGCGGGTCACTGGTTTCGCTTTCGCGCGAGACGTCCCTCGCAGACGGCAGCGTGGGTCCTTGCGGGGCTGTGTCCGGCAGTCCTCGTTCTCCCTCGAGCCCCTTTCCGGTGATCGGCGCTTGGTTCACACGACCAGCGCCGGGAGGGGCGTGTCTTCCCCCCCGTGACTCTCCTCTGCCGCCCGCTGTGGCCTACGTGCGGCGGACGCTGTCTCGGGCACTAACCGAGACAGGGCTTCCATGACGGTCCCTAAATTTTCCGTCATCATGCTCTCCATCTTTGCGTTGGCCTGGTCGATGGCTGTCTTGACCTCCTCGTGGGTCGGGGCTGCATCGCCATTGCCGAACTCTCCAGACGCAGCCGGCATGTGTCCACTTCACTAGGATAGTATGAGCATAACCTTCGCTCTAGAGTGTTGACTGGTTTCAAGCCTAGTACTGCTGGATAAGCACGGCTGACCCGGCTGACAGGAATGAAGAGATGGTAAAGTCGTTGATTAGGTTGCCCTCGTAGGCAAGGAACAGGAGAGAGTGGGCGCCTCGTGCGCCACAAAGCATCAAGCAACAGTCGCAAGAAATTCACCGGCGTAAAGACGAATAGACTTTCAGCTAATCGGAACAATTCCAACGACCAAAGACACGTCGGGAGATACCCCGAGGATCCACGCCTGTGGAACGGTCACTTGCACACTTTCTCGCTCTCAAACGACACATGAGTACTACCGTAGTAGCGTTCGTAAGGATGACATAATCCACCTCACGGACAGAAGGCGGGTGGGACCCGAGCGGCTACCATGAAGCCGGGCGCCTCGGTGCTGGAACGAGTGTATGCTGTGTTCGTGGGTCTGCGAACATCGGTGGTGGTAGGGGTTTGTTCGAGGGGTTTTGCCCGGACGCCGGGTTTCCCCTCCATATATTACCATCTTGGCATTTATGATGTATCCAGGGGCGTTCTTGCCCCATTGATGGATAGCCACTTGCGTGAAGAACCAGGGAGGGTGTTCGTGGGTCTGCGAACATTGGTGTCGGATACATGTGCTGTATGATTTTGGTGTCACGCAGATTGGTAAGATTGCCGTGTGGTAGGGGGCACCGTGATGAGTCACGGGGCCCCTCCTTGGTGTAGGCCGCGGCGAAAATTTGCCAGTACTGGCGAGATTCTTGCACGCTCCAGTAGCTCGGTAAAGCGACCTAGGCCTACCCACTGCACAACAACCTATTGTGGGGTGTTGGGTTTAGGTTTGGGTTAGGGTTAGGGTTAGGGTTAGGGGTGGGTTAGGCCTTGTGAGGCCTAGCGCCTTGGTGCTGCCTGAGGGCTGGAAACCCGCTGTGGCTTTGGTTTCGTGTCTACCTCCAACCACAACCCAAAAATTGTTGAACTGGTGAGTGCAAGAATCTCGCCAGCGCTGGCGTATATACCTCTTTCGCTTGGTGTAGGAGCTGCCCATGTTGGGCACTCCCTCTTTCGTCCGTGTGAAGGACGGTCATCTAGCTCTCGTGAAGTTAATACATCACCGATAAAGAAATAAAAAAAAAGTGGCGTAGGCCGCGAACACTTTAGAGTTTGCCCCTCGGGGGAAGCCACGTCGGGATGAGCTCTGCCGGAGATGAGATCCCCACTGCTGCGAGCGCAGAACAGATCCGCTCGTCGGTGGAGGAGGGCCGCGATGCAGAGCTTGCAAGTTTGCAACGGCAGATTTCGCATTGGCGGCCCTGGTGGAGGAGTCGGTGAAGATGCAGGAAGTCTGGCAGCGTCGTGGCGGACGCAGCCAGTAGTGGCGGCTGGGTTGCCGCCAGGGGAGGCCAACAAGAGCCAACGCTGCCGCTCGGCTGTGGCGGGGGATTTCTCCAGCAGCAAGCGAGAGATGGTGGGCAAGGACCACGGCAGCTGCTGGAAGGCGGCTGGGCCAGTAGATCGGGAGCGAATCCTGCGAGTGGGCCCGGGAATAGGACCGGACTACGGGGAAGCGAGGGGGTTAAGCCCCCCAGGTGAGATACCCGTGATTCGAGGAAATGGCGAATACCTCGACGGCTCCGCAGTAGCCACCAGAAAAGAGTGACGGTCAATGCCCCGCTTCTAGACGGAAAAAGCCGTAGCCACGTATTTGATTCGTGGCGAAAATCATTCATCCAAGCTGCGAAGACCATTGACTTGGACGGGCAGTTTATAAGAGATGCAGAGAGCAGTATCCCCGTGGGCAACTCAAACTTGCCGACTTCCGAACTGCTCCGTAGGGGGCACACGAGAGCAGAAGTCCAAAGAGGGCTTCAGGCGTTCCATTTTGTCACTACTGCTGTGGTAAAAGAAGCTGACAAAGCAATCATCAGTAACTGTACGTCGGCGAAAGAGGCCCTCGCGGAATTGGAAAAGGTCTACGATCCGGAGTCACAGGGGTCAAAGAAGGCCTAGATGCGGAAGATGTTCGACTTGACAATCCCCACACACAGCAACAGCAACCCCATCGAGCACCTCTACTCTCTCGAGCTGCTGTATGCCCGCCTGCGCGAAAAGGGGCTCAATGCTGAACAACCCTTCGTTCTCGCCCACTTCGTTGGTTCCCTCCCACCCGAGTACCAACAAGCGAAGTTCCTGTTGGAGACAGCAACGGCGCTGGATAGGGCCGAGATCGTCAGGATCGTGAGCACGGTGCACGCGAGCCTCCCGGAGGGAAGGAAGGCCTCGAAGGGCCAGCGTAGGGCGGAGCATGCTCTCCTCGCGAGTGACGGTGGCGGCGGGGGAGGAGCGCCGGGCCGCGGCAACAGCGGCCGCCGCAAGGGTGGCGGCGGCGGCGGCGGCAACCAGAAGGGGAGAGGGGGTGGCGCGAAGGCTGGTAGCGGCAGCGGAGGCGGCGACGACGATGCGGGTAGTCGCTGTTTCCGGTGCGGCAAGAAGGGTCACCAGGTGGCCAACTGCACCGAGAGCAAGCCCGTGCGATGTGAGACATGCAAGGGCTACGG
>CACKRE030003074.1:27625-39572 GCA_902602495.3 Ectocarpus sp. CCAP 1310/34
AAACAGGTTGCACACGTTCCCCGACCAGACTACAACCTAGTATCTCTCGCTTCCCTCTTCGACGACGGGTTCGAAACCAAAACCCTCAACAAACACGAGTTGGAGTTGGAGAGAGGGGGGGGGGAGGTGGTGTACTTCCCCCGATGCGGTAACCTGTACGTCCAAAACGGTTTCCGCACACACAACGATTATGCCTTTGCCGCAAATGCTCATGGCAACGCGAAAGCATCCAGCACCCCCGTTGACATCAACGATTTCCACTGCGCGCACGGCCACTCCCACGAGGTGCTGCTGAGGACCACGGCGAAGCAGCAAGGGACGACGCTGGTGGGCGAGCTCCGGGAGTGCCTGGGGTGCTCGACGGCGAAGGGGCTTTCCAAGCCCATCCCCAACAAAACGTCGACCCGAGCAGTTAAGAAACTGCAGCGAGTTTTCGTGGATTTGAGTGGAAAAGCTAGGGTGCAGAGCTTGGGGGGAAAGTGGTACACTCTCATTGTCAAGGATGATTACACAAGGTGGAACCGTGTCTATTTCCTGAAGCACAAATCAGACGCAGCTGAGGCATTCGAGAGGTACCCTGCAGAAAACCGGGCAGACGGTGCCCCGTCCGATGTCACGGTCGTGAGATCCGACAATGGAGGAGAGTTTTTTTAGGGAGACTTCGGCAAGGTGTGCCGGAAGTACTGCATCAAACAAGAGTTCACCCCCGCACACAGCCCAGAATTCACCGGTGTAGTTGAGAGAGCACTGGGTCTGATCAAGGATGCAGCACTAGCCGCCCGTATCCAAGCGCCAACTCCTTACCCCGGAGCACCGAACTACCCATCCCTTTGGACCGAGGCCATAGCTTGGGCATGCCACGCCCTGAACTGCACCTCCACCACATCCAACCCAGAGAAGAAGTCGCCGTACGAGATGTGGCACGGGCACCCTCCCCCGCCGGGGGCGACGTACCCGTTCCTCAAACCTGCCGTATACAAGGTCAAGCGCACACACAAGTCCTAGCCGAAAGCCCAAAAGTGTTTTTGCCTCGACCCGGGAATCAACACCAACCGTGATTGCGTGCGCATCTTGAACGAAAAACGCCAAGCGATCACAACTCGCAACTTCACCTGGCAATCCGTGCCCGCCGCCCCCGCCGCCCTGCCCCAGTCGCTGCCTCCCATCGCAGAGGAGGAAGAGGAATTCGCGACTGAGGAGGACGAGGTTGGGGAGGGCGCGTCGAACCAAGGTGGAGGGAGGGCGGAGAGAGAACCTGTGGATGGAGGACCAGGTTTCAACCTTGGCACGACGGCAGCCCCAGGGCCCGCGGGGCCGCCCGCGCGCGCAGCGCCGGCGGCACCGCCGGCCGCGCCCCAGGAGTCGGGCGCGGGCGACGCTGGCGATGGCGCCCCCTCGAGCAGGGAGAGCGCGAGCGTCGCCCCATCTACCACGTCGACCGCCACGGCCGATGTGGCCGGCGGCGAGGACGACCGCCGCAGTAGCGGTAGCAGCGGCAGCGACAGCAGCAGTGGCAGCGACAGCGAGACGGATCTCCCGGCGCTCTGTGGGCCAGAGGCCCGGCGGCTCGCCCGCTTCGACAAGCCGGCGGAACTCACCAGCCGCCGCACTAGGGAGAACCCTCGCCGAAATCCGAGGTACGAGTCGCCCCCGTCGCCGCCCACATCGGCCCCGTCGCCGACAAGTGCCGAAGCCCTGCTCGCCTCGGTGGCGAGCCTGCCCGACAGCAGCACGGAGGAGTTCACCCGCTGGATGCTNATGGGATGGACAAAAAAAAGGTTGTCAAACTACTTTCATAAAACCCCATAATTAAAACAAAAAAATCGTCAACAGCACGGAGGAGTTCACCCGCTGGATGCTCTCGGCGGTGCTTCACGTGGCGGAGGGGCTAGAGGCGAGGGTGGTGCGAGAGTTGCTGTCCGAGCGCGCGCAGGAGGCCCACGCTGCGCGCCAAGAGGCGGAGGATTTCCTGCTGGGTACGGTGGACCTCATGCTCAACTCGCCAGACGCCTTCGAGACGGCTCTGGCGTCCCACGAGCTAAGTGAATCCCCCATAGGCAAGCGTCCGAGTGATGTAGAAGCCCCACCCATGACTGTAGNGTACCAACGGGGATCTGGGTTAGGGCTGGCCGTGTACGTAGATGCTAGCTACGCCGACACGGAGGATAGGCGTTTGATGTCAGGGTTGACGACGACGGTTGGAGGTACCGTAGTCAGCCATGGTAGCAAGACGCAGAGTATCGTGTCTTTGTCTTCAACGGAAGCCGAGTACATTGCTGCCGGGGAGGGTGTCAAGGAGGCGTTGTTTGTGCGTGCTGTGCTTTCGTTTGTCGCCCCAGAGACCAGTGGTAGCAGCATCAAGGTCCTTGAGGACAACCAGGGGGCCATAGCGTTGGTGCNGAGACCAGAGGTAGCGGCATCCAGGTCCTTGAGGACAACCAGGGGGCCATAGCGTTAGTGCAGAACCCCCCAGCTCAGGTCGCACGAAACACATCGACGTGAGGTTCCATTTCATCCGCGGATTGTTTAGGTCGGGGGATGTTACGGTCAAGTTTCTTCCGACAACGGAGCAACACGCGGACCTCCTTATCAAGGCCCTTAGCAGGGCCAGCCTGCAGTACCACCGGCGCAAGTTGATGAATTTGCCGGAGTAGATGTAGCAGTTTTTAGCACTTGCCTTGGACTTTCAAATAAGTACGGGAGTTGTGATACGCTATGATAGCGACGGTTTTTGTGGTGGTAGGGGTTTGTTCGAGGGGTTTTGCCCGGACGCCGGGTTTCGCCTCCATATATTACCATCTTGGTATTTCCGATGTATCCAGGGGCGTTCTTACCCCATTGATGGTTAGCCACTTGCGTGAAGAACCAGGGAGGGTGTTCATGGGTCTGCGACAATTGGTGTTGGATACATGTGCTGTATGATTTTGGTGTCACGCAGATTGGTAAGATTGCCGTGTGGTAGGGGGCACCGTGATGAGTCACGGGGCCCCTCCTTGATGTAGGAGCTGCCCATGTTGGGCACTCCCTCTTTCGTCCGTGTGAAGGACGTTCGTCTACCTCTCGTGAAGTTAATACATCACCAAAACAGTCTCACCCGATAAATGTGTGGCGTAGGTCGCAAACATGCTGTTCATAGCGCGTTGGAATACTACCTGGTGGAGAACGCGAATGTGGCGCGGCTGTGCCGCAACGCCGACGACGAATGACTCGAAGAGTCGGCGCACGTAGTCAGCAAGGCTCTGATGAAAGGAATTTCGCCTCCAGAATTTAAGGCAAACGTCGAGAGCTCTCTGGAGCTCCAAGGAAACTGGAAGAAGGATCCTGCATGTGTCTTAGCTGTCATGGTCAAGGAGGCAACTGAATGGAAGAAGATAGAGAACGCCGACGCGGAGCGTAAAGCCCGTGGCGGAGGTCGTGCTGCTTGGGAGAAGTCTATCAAGGCTGCTCGTGGTGGTGCGTCTGGCAAGCCAAAAGAACAGCGTTCCAGCGGTGGGCAAGGTGGCAAGTCCGGCTCTTTTGGGAACTGCTGGATATGCGACAAGCCAGGCCATTTGGCTCGAGACTGCAAGAAGGCCTCGTCTGAGAAGTCTGGGGGCAAGCCTGCGCCGGCGGAGGGTCTGGAAAGTCGCCAGAGCGACCTCATCAGCAGCAGCAGGCGGATGAGCGGCGAGCCTGTCAGCAGCCGGGATCAATCATCCAAGGCAGGGCCGCTTTTTCGGCGAGCAGCAGCAAGGTGAGGGCGATGGCGTGGCAGCGTCACTTTCCCCGCCGCCTGTTCCCGTTCAAGGGACTACGGCGTCGCCTGACGCTACGACACTTCCAGCGTGGCGGTCCCAGACCATGGATGGCGTCGCGAGCCTGCACGCCGANAGGGTCTGGAAAGTCGCCAGAGCGACCTCATCAGCAGCAGCAGGCGGATGAGCGGCGAGCCTGTCAGCAGCCGGGATCAATCATCCAAGGCAGGGCCGCTTTTTCGGCGAGCAGCAGCAAGGTGAGGGCGATGGCGTGGCAGCGTCACTTTCCCCGCCGCCTGTTCCCGTTCAAGGGACTACGGCGTCGCCTGACGCTACGACACTTCCAGCGTGGCGGTCCCAGACCATGGATGGCGTCGCGAGCCTGCACGCCGAAGGAGTCGACGTGGATCGCACTGGTACGTGGTGTTTGGCTGATTTGTCCCCGGGGGCAACTGAGTATACGGTGTGCCCGGTGTGAGCGGTGCTGGACTCTGGGTCAGATCCGACGTCAATGTCTGAGCGTATCGCGCGCAAGCTACAAGCAAGTTTTCCTAGTATTCCGATCACGCTTCCTATGGAGGGTGCCCATCATGTCCGGATGGCAGACGACAGTTTAGTGCCTACAACAAAAAACACATGTCCGTTGCGGTTGGCGTTGCACACGGAGTGGGGTCCGGTGGTGTTGGAGCCATTCCGTTTTTCCATCATGCCTGGTGAGGACGACACGATCCTCCTTGGAGGAGCAACCCTGAAGAAGTTGGGGATAGACGTATTCAGCAGTCTTGCAGCTCACGCGCGGCAGAAGGCTATCGCCTCTGTAAAGGGGGTGAAGAACCCGGCGTTCCACGAATGCCGGCGTATTACTGTGGCGGTAGAGGCGCTGCAGCACAACAACGAAGAAGAACCGGTGGAAGTTCATGATAAGCTCTGGATCACGCGGTTCAACAGGCCGCGGGAAACGGCTTGTCGTCGGCGGGTGCGACACGTCTGAAAGAAATCCATAGAAGGCGGTTTGGCGCATTTCGTCGGGCGCTCTGAGGGGACCCTCCGGCGAAGGTGGAGCCACTGAAGGTGACTCTCAAGCCCGGCGCGCAACCTGTCAAGGCGAAGGCGCGTGTTTACTCCCCCGCAATGCTACATGGTTGACAGGATGCATGGCGGCTCTGGTTGCCATGGGTATGGTTGTGAAGACTATTCAGGTGGTGTGGGCGAGCCCGGCCGTGCGGGTGAGTATCGACTTGTTAGTGACTACTCGCGCGCGAATCTGCATTGCAAAAGGGTGCCAATCGTCATGCCCAACAAGGAGGCGCGGGTGTCCATGTTGCAGGGCGCGACGTGTTTCGGGAAACTTGATCTCTTGCAAGGGTACTGGCAGGTGCCGTTAGCGGAGAGCGCGCGTGAAATATTTACCATCGTCACACCGGAAGGGCTATTCGAGCCAACACGCTTCCCGCAAGGGGTGCTAAACGCGACGGGGTACTTTCAAGCAGTGATTACGTAAATTATGGAAGGATTGAACTGCGCGGTCTGGCTCGATGACGTAATTTGGTGGGGTATCGACGAGACTGATCTGCTGAACACTCTGGACGAGGTACTTGGGCGTCTAGAAGACAAAGGTATTTTCGCCGCTGCGCACAAGTGTCGTTTTTTTGACACGGAGATCAGGTGGTGTGGCAAGGTATACTTTGGTGGACAGGTGGCCCACGATCCTGCGCGTCTTCAAGGATTGGCCGACATGCGGAGGCCTGAGACGGCAGGAGAACTGATGCAACTTTTGCAAGCGGTAAATTGGTTGCGAACATCGTTGCCGCGGCTGGCGGAGGTGGTGGAACCTCTCCGACTCTTGCTGGAGGAGCACATGGCGTCGGCACCACGTCGGACGAAAAGGATTGCGTTTGATCGTGAGAATTAAGATCGAGGCGTGGACGGCCGGCATGGTTGAGGCTTGGATATCGACACAGGATTTGGTGGAACATGCGGTGGCGTTGTCATATCCGAAGGGTGGTGTTGCTGTGCTGATGTTTCCCGATGCGTCTGAAGAGCATTGGGGTAGTTTCNCTTTTGCAAGCGGTAAATTGGTTGCGAACATCGTTGCCGCGGCTGGCGGAGGTGGTGGAACCTCTCCGACTCTTGCTGGAGGAGCACATGGCGTCGGCACCACGTCGGACGAAAAGGATTGCGTTTGATCGTGAGAATTAAGATCGAGGCGTGGACGGCCGGCATGGTTGAGGCTTGGATATCGACACAGGATTTGGTGGAACATGCGGTGGCGTTGTCATATCCGAAGGGTGGTGTTGCTGTGCTGATGTTTCCCGATGCGTCTGAAGAGCATTGGGGTAGTTTCTTGAGGCAGGTGCCACAGGAAGAGCTGGAGCGCGGAGTGTCCGTGGAACATATGACCCACGAGCCGCTCGCCTTCCTCAGTGGTACGTTCAAGGGCTCTCAGATGAGGTGGGCGACTATTGACAAAGAGGGTTTCGCCATCGTTAGCACGTGCAAGCGGCTGGACTACCTGCTGTCGGGCGGTGTTAGTGTATACACCGACCACCGCAATCTCGCGTACATATGCAATCCTGATGCGTGCGTGTCGTCGTTGCCAAAGACTACTTCCCACCGTCTGGAGCAGTGGAAGATGGTGTTGGCGCAGTTCCAATACTCCACCATGCACATCTCTGGCGAGAGAAACTGCTGAGGGGACTTGCTGTCGAGGTGGGTCAACGTTCCTGCAGTGAAGGTAAGGGCTGTGGCTGTGTTTGCGCCGAGCGAATCTGACGACACGATGCCGTCGAAAGAGGTTATTCGTCGAGTTCAGCACAGTGCGCACGAACAAGTCAGAACTAGGGCGCATGGAGCGGAGGTTTTCGTGGCGCCGCATGCAAAGGTCGTTAAGGATGGCGAAGGAATTTTCCGAACCACGGTGAAGGGGCGCGAGGTCATGTTAATTCCTGAAGATGCCACAGAACTACAACAACGTCTGATGGTCTGTGCTCATATGCAAGGGGCGGGACATCGGGGTACGGTGGCAACTTTGCAACGATTACAAGAGTACTGCTGGTGTTTTCGCATGGAAAACCAGGTGAAAGAGTTTGTTGAACAGTGGTTGCATTGTGTAGATTCGAGGGCGGGTAAAATGATTCCAAGGCCGCTTGGGGAAACAGTGCATGGTACAAGGCCGAGAAGAGTGATTCATTGTGACTATCTGTATGTTGGAGAGAGTGGGCCGTTGAATGTCGATGGCTTGGATGAACGAGTTGGATTCAGATACATATTAGTGGTAATGGATGATCTTAGCAACTTCGTGTGGTTAGAACCAACGGAGTCATGCACGTCCGCTCTAACAGCCAAGATTTTTCTCAACTGGTGTAAGACTTTGGGTGTTCCACAGATGTGGGTCAGCGATACCGCATCGCTCTTTAAGAATCAAATCAAGAACAAACTCGACAAAGCTCTGAATGTGAAGCACAAATTCGCGGTAGCAAATATGCCACGGAGTAACGAAATTGTAGAACGCATATTGAAAGAAATTGTGCGATGTTTGAAGGCGATCTTGCAGGAAGAAAGGCGCGACTTCCGCGAGTGGGTAGATTTGGTCCCGGCTGAAAGTGGGCACTGAATGCCGCTTATCGTCAACGTTATGCGAGCACACCGTATCATGTTATGTTTGGTAGGGCACCGCGAACTAGTTTTTCCACGCTAGCGTCCGCGAATGGAGAAGAGGGGCAAATAGACGTGCTAGATGACGAAGGGCTGAAACGAAAGGTGATTGATGTAGTGGCTGTTCAACAGGAAATGCATAAACACGTGCAGGAAATGGTCAAACATACTCGTGAAAAACAACGGGGGCATGCTAGCCGAGGCGAGCTACCTAATTTTGCGGTTGGTGATTTCGTGCCCAGGGCGCGGGTGCGTAGACCTGGTTCGGCGTCGAAACTCATGATGACGTGGACAGGTCCATGGAAAGTGGTCGAGGCTAAGAGAAAGCATGTATAGGGAGTGCAAAACAACGTTTCAGCAGACGTACACGACGTGCATGTGGCTCGACTAAGGTTTCATTCGGATAGCGAGTTGGAATTGACTTCCGAGTTGAAGCATGTTTTTCAGCATGCGTACACACAGGGCGAGTTCGCGATGTCTGCTACTGTCTGTAGGCATTGGTGCAAATCCTAACGAGGACGGGAAAATACAAGTCAAGGTAGAATGGGTCGGATTCGAGCGCGATGAAAGTACCTGGGAGCCGTTGGACAAGATATGGGCAGACGCTCCGCAATTCGTAAGGTTGGAGTTGCGTAAGATGGGTCTTGACCAAGGCGTTCGTGCTAGGTTGCAGTCGGAATATGGCATCGAACTTTAGTCTGGCGGATTCATGTGTAAAGTATTCTCATTAATATTTTACGGAGGAGAACGTTGTAATGGCGTTATTATAGTAGGAGGCTGAGATCGTTGTCATTCACAGCGCATATATGAGTGGCATGACGCAATGTTAGTGTCGATTTTTTTTTGTTTTCAAGCTACCGTAGAGGTCTACTTTGAAGTAGTACGTTGCTTTGGAGGGTGCTGTGGAATAAAGTAGGACACAGAACTATTGTGGCAGTTTACAAGAAACAGGGTTTTCGCCTGATTGAGAGCGGAGTATACGATTGAGAGCGGGAGCCAAAAATAATGAAATTTCGGGTCCAGACGCCTCTTGCCATTTCTTGGGAAGTAGGGGGCGGGCTCTTCCAAGAAGCGGCGCAAATTGAAGGTCTCATCAGCAGCGTCACGAGCATATGCGTGTCATCGCGATCGGATGCTGCAGCTAGGAGCTAGACAAGTTGCTAGATTTCCCCAGATTGGCTATTCCTGCCTCAAACTGTTTCAGGGCGATTTGATCGCGGGCGGTGAGCTCTGCTGTAGATTCTGCTCCCCGCTGTAGCTCCACAACGAGAGACGCCCACAGGATGACCAGGGTATCGGCTTGTAGCTACGGGCTAGGCCTTCAATTCAAGTCACGCAGCAAGCTCCACCTCTCAGCGGTAGTCCAGCTACAGCGCATCGCGCAATCTCGCTCTCAATCAGAAACTTCGCTCTCAATCACACGAAAACCTTGTTAAGATCGTACATGATTGGTTCTAGAGGAATAAGTGCCGGTTCACGTGTGACGTATATGAAGAGGAATGCGGCGTGACTTCGACGATGACCATGTGGCTTGCCTCGTCGAGGTCAGTCTTGAATAGTGAAGAGCTGTCAACCAAGGGTCTTGTATCTCTGAAGTTAGGAAACTAACACGAAGGCTCCTCAGAGCACAAACGAAGTCCCTCGATTGGACGAGGGTTCCACAGCGCGCAGGTTTAGGTTTTCCACAATGTTCCAAAACATGATGTCGACTATCTACTTGTTTTTGCAATTGGTATGCCACTCTTACCCCCCGTTAACGACGACTGCTGTCATCCATCTATCTATAGGCAAAGAAGTGAACCACGTTTCTTCGGATTTTCCTCCGCCCGCCAGGGGACGAAGATGCCACCCACCAACAACGTAACCCTCAGACCTGGAATATAGAAGTGTCTAGATCATCTTGTTGTTTTTCAGGGTTCACATCAGAATACTCGATCAGATTTGCCTTACAGAACAACGTGTGTCATACCTTGTGCGGTTTGGCCGTAATCTATCACCAGCGAAGATGGCCGTGCGCGTCCGTGGGTTTGCTGATGTTACCTCCCACAGCAGTCGAGATGCAGAGACCCAGCAAGACCGGGTTGAATGAGTCCCAACTCGTTCAGCTAGCGAAAGCCAGCGACCGCAGCAAGAGCACAGCCCTTAGCTATTACTCTCCAGACGCAGCAGTAGTGCCATAGGTGGTACATATATAGGGTACTCTTTACCTTGCCCCCTTGATCCCGCACAGGTGATTGCGGTGGAACCGCTGTTGTTTGTTCCCGCTCAAGTACAAAAACAATGTAACCGAAGTGCGGGCCAACTCTATGATCACGACCACTCGTCAACCACGTGAACGTACTTTTTGTATTACCCTGTTAGCATATCTCTATTTACGTAGACTTCAGTAATAGACCGCGGCGTACATAATAAGCGTAGGCACGTGGAATTCAAAGATCGGGGTTGTCCACAAAAACCGTGGGCGTGGGGACCAAGTACATCCACAGACGTACCACAAGCTGAATTGTACATGGCCCACACAGTCTACTTTTCAGCTCCACCTTAAAAACTTTGACAACCATCTGCCATCGTTATGGCTAGGGTTAGTAGAACGGGAAGACTCAATGTGGTGGTCACGCGTGAGGGCTCGCTCTCTCCGCGCTCTAGATCCGGGTCAGCTTCGCCAAATCGCGGCAGTCATCATCACATCGAGCAGCAATTGCCACAGCAGGTATCAACCGCCTCTTGTATTTATTGATCACACAGCAAAGTGTACGTACACCGCAGTAAAGCAATGGACTACTCTGTAGACTTACATGTAGCTCTCGCGTGACCTGCTGCCGTTAATTTGAGGGCTGTCCCACGCCTGCAAAGATTCATCGGTAGTTGCCATCTTCACATTGAAAATCGTCCCGATCTCTGCTCAGTACTCTTCTACCTTCAATATCCGTGGTCTGGGCTACACGTTCCTACACTTGCTGTAGCTCTCTTATTAGCCATCATGCACGCCTGCTGTTGCCCAGCTGGATACAGGTCGCATGCTTGTGATACCACTGCCTGTATCATGTGAATCAAACCTCAATTTTCCTTTGCTGCCCAGATGAACTACGAAGATGTTGTGCTACTACATCGGAGGTGGCGAGATGCGCAGGTAAACCATGCCACAATTTCCACGGAATACCATGTGTTGTAGCGTGCTCTACGTGCTTCGCCGTCCGCGCAGTCAAGAGCCAACTCGGCTGAGAATGGGTTTGTCATCAGATTCCGACAGCGTTACAGGAAAACAACAGATGCTTAGATCGGCATAAAAGTTCGGTTGCACTCATAACAAGAACGCCGCCTGATCTGGCTCGTGGAGACTTTTCGTGACTTGGTGTTGGGGATGAAAACGCCGTTGTTTCGATCCTTGGCTGTGTCCCAGTCGACCTGCTCCGCTCTGTGATGTGTTGCATCTACGAAAGTCTAGGGCACAGCCAGTAGCTTCAGGGCCACAGAATGCACTTCCGTAGCGTTAAAAACCGATAGCACGTCTCTCACAGACGTAACACAGGGCGAATCATGGAGAATATCACCAAACCTTGTTCATGTCACCAAGTGCCCCAGTCATTGATCATCAATCACTACCCACACGGTGCCGCCAGAGGAGGGCAGAGTCCCTGCAAAAAGAGGTCAAAGTCCTTAGCAGCTACCTGAGAATCGGGGGCGATGAGGCAAGGGCGTCGAGGGAGACCGCTTTCTCCTTTTCCAAGGCGAAAGAAAAATGCACGGAGTTGCAGGTACTAAATATTGGGCGACTGTATCTTTGCCTAGATGACGAACGAAGCTGGCAGCGGTGGTGATGGAGGCAGAGCGGCATGTACGAGCTATTCGCAACCCCCCCGGATGGAGTCCTAACCCTAGCCCTAACCCTTACCGAGGAGGGATTCAGCACCCTAAACGGCGTGCAGTGCTGTTGTTTGGTGCCTATGGAGGGCGTTTCCTTCAATTAGCGTACGCTCCTGCTCTTGTTGCTACAAGCTCTGACGTGCTTTCTATGCTGTCCCTCCAGCCGAGGACTGTTCCGATTCATCATCGATGCCAAGTGAAACACTTCCGAGATTTCGTCCCCGCCGTCGTTGCCAGGACCACACAGAGCACCCCCCAACACCTCTCGTGCACATACGGAAGGGAAGCTTTGTTCTCGGAGATAAACGGGGCAATGGCTTGTGTGGATGCGTCCGACCGCGCGTTTCTCGTACCCAGCGTTCCCCTGGAGTGGCTACAATATGTAGAGGAAGAGAACACAAAAAGAGAATAAAACCCAAAGCTCGGTTGGCACGAGGAGAGAGGAGCCAGGAAAGCGACTCCAGTAGTCTGCGGGAAGTTCAAGGACATGAAGTGGATCTCATGCCGATTTGGACGTTTTCCCTGCCGTCTTATCTTTTGAACGTTCTGTCTGTCTGTCTGTCTGTCTGTCTGTCTGTCTGTCTGTCTGTCTGTCTGTCTGTCGCCTATCCGTGCCATCTCGTCCTCTCTGTCTGCCTGCCTGTCTGTCGGTCTGTCTGTCTGTCTGTCTGTCTGTCTGTCTGTCTGTCTGTCTG
>CACKRE030003074.1:39698-50596 GCA_902602495.3 Ectocarpus sp. CCAP 1310/34
TCTCTCTCTCTCTCTCTCTCTCTCTCTGTCTGTCTCTCTCTCTGTCTATCCATCTGTCTGTCGCCTATCCGTACCACCTCGTCTTCTCTGTCTGCCTGTCCCTCTTCGGGAAACCAGGCGAAAGTGAAAACGGCCAAGCGCCTCCTGGATGCTTCGAGGGTGGAGTCAGCAAGGCTGTCGAGGCTGGTCGAGGTCAAATCCCGCAAGCTGCATGCGGCGCGGAAAAAGGTGATAACATTTGAAAAAAAAGTCACAATTGCGCCAACGGTGACAGTCTACGGTATACTTCAGGGTTCTGTTTTGTTAACGGCGGCATCGTTTTGTTTCCCTTGTATGAGCTCGCTTTCTTTTTTTATACTCTTTGGACTGTGGCGCAAGGCGAGATGGCTAGTTCGTTTGTTGAGACAACGACGTCCATGCGGATCTCTGTCGTGCCTCCCACCCGGTCATCCCCGCACCAAGGGCACCGATGCTTTTACCACGTTCACGAGGAAACAAGCTCCCCTCCGCCCCTCCACACAGACGGCCGACTCCACACACCCCCATGCCGCCACCACACCCCCTCGTTTCTCCCTTTCGGAAAACATCTTCGCGCGAATTACGGTTGCTTTACACACACACGCAGGCTGCTCGGGTGCCCGTGCTTGCTGCAGAGGTGGGCCGACTGCGTGAGGTCACGGGCAACACCGAGAGCGCCCTCGGGAAGGAGGGAAAGAGGGCCGAGGAGGAGCAACGACGGTCGGAAGCGTGGATAGCTCGAGTCGACAAGCTATCACTGCAGGCGAGACTAGGCGGGCGGGCGACGGGGGTGGGGTGCTCGTTCTGTTCTCGTTGGTTAACGCTTCGCGCGCGACAGCATTTATTCGCAGGCAGCGTTCCACTTGAATCGGAGAAAGGAGGGTACTGTTTGGCGACGGCAATGAAGTCATCCACGACAGCAGCGTCAGGACAACGCCCGCTCCGACAAGAAGTTTCCCCTCGTCGACCGCGACGAAAAACACACAACAGTGACATCGAAAGATTATCGATAGAACCATCGACGACGACAACAACAACACCAACAACCAAATAGCGACACCACTGCCACCACTACCACCACTAGCAACAACAACAACAACAACAACAACAACAACAACAACAACAACAACAACAACAACAACAACAACAACAACAACAACAACAACAACAACAACAACAACTACAACAACGACTGCACAACCAAAAACACCCTGTGCCCCCCGCTATACTCTCTGTGCGACATCGTACCCCGAACACCAGGCCGTACAAAGCGCGGAACACTGCCGGACCCTTTCCGCCGAGAACCACCAACTGAAGGAAGAGATCAAGCGCGTGAGGGAGCACCTGGAGGAGGCCAAGAGGCAGTGTTCGGCGGCCGGCGCAACATCAAACGCTCTCCGACTGAAGACCATCGAGGTCGAGCTTCTCTCGGAGGAATTGGGCGCGGTGAGGGCCGACTGTAGCCGGCTGGTGCGACTCGTCAGGTGTGAACGATGTTTTTGACGTGCGCTTGCCTATGTTTTCGCTATCCACGAACTGTTGGTACGATCTCCTTAAGTTGGTCTGCGTTCGGTTACGCAGATGGTTTATGCGATACCTTCAAGCACCTTTTCCTTTCGACTGTTTGTGTACCGTAGTCTCCCATCGCGCAAAGTCTGCACGCTACATCCCCTCGTCTCGTTGCCCTAGCCTCCAAGCTAGGACTGCTCCTGTTGCTCCCTATATTGTTGCGGCTTTCGACGAATACACAGTTCGACGAAGGAGTACGCGGAGTTCCGTCGGGTGTGGGACGACAGCGGGGGTCTCACCCGTCCCTACAACGGGGGCGCCAAAAGCTCCAACTTTGCCGATAAGAACGGGGTTAGCATCAGCCACGGGGTCATCATAAAGGCCACCGCTTCACAAGAAGAAGAAACGACGAAGTCAGCGGTCTCTTTCAGCAAAGCGGCCCCCTTTAGCGGAGGCATGCCGCACACGACGACCACGACGGAGGAGCCCGCAGCGGCCGAAAGAGGCACGCCGATCACCCGTTCTTCGGATCCCTGGGAGCAGGCGATGCGGTCGGAGTGGTCCAGCCCTTCCGAGAAGCTCATCGGCGCTGCTACTGCAGCCGCAACTCCTCCTCCTCCTCCTCCGCCGCCGCCGCCGCCACCGCCGCCGCAGTCACGCCCCCTCTCTTCAGCGTCAACCCAGGTCGCGCCAACGGCGGGTGGCGGCGCCGCGTCGTCGGCAAAAGAGCGGACTCTAGCTGGGCGAGGGTCGAGACCAGAAGAGGCTCCAGGGCAGCCGACAGAATCACCACCACCAACAAAGAAAAAAGTATCGTTTTCCGGGCAGACGGTGGCGCCGCCGGTGGCGACTGGTGGCGGGAGAGAGGCGCACCACGGAGTGGGGAAAGGGCTTGGAGGTTCTTCGATGTCGGGGACAGGGCTCGGGACGACGACGCCGGCGGTGGGGGTCGGTGTCGTCAGTGTTCGCCGCGGTGAAGACGGTGACGGCGGGGTGGAGGTCGTGCGATGGGGGCGGGTTGATTTGCTGTCGGTCTTGTATCCGCCACGACCTACTACATCTCCTTCGGGCGCAGGTGGGGATTGAAATGAGAAACAGTCAGCACGCTCATAAAACCTCGTGCGGCCCTGCCAGCTGTCGGTGCTGCTGCCGCTACATCGGCCGTGGTATCAGAGTGCGATTCAGTTTCTACAGAATTTGTTGAACGTCCGACAACTCAGTGGTGTGCCCTGCAAGTGCTCCGCGTGAACAGCTTCAACATTTCAGGGTACACGTCAGCAAGGAAGCAAGAATACTCGCCACACAAAAAGCGGTCTACAGACAGCCGGGATCAATGGATCGAGATGACCAACCAGTGCAAAGTAGAAAACGAGTAAACACCCTTTTCTACGATGCAGAAGCACTGTTGCCCGCCCCTCCTCCACCAACAATGTGACAGCACGCACCAACAAACGGTTGTCGACGCACGCAGGCACATCGCCTTCGGGTACGAACCCTGACCCCAACACAGAGACGTCCATGTGGGTTCCTCGAGACGCGGCGGGACTGTGCAGGCGATTCGTTCAAGATTTGGACGGCTACAGGTAGGCATGCGCACGCGCGCACGCACGCGTGTGAGGGGCGACGAGATGCTTGTGGCGTAAACATTTACCCGAGCCTACACCGAGCCTCGAGAGTCTATTGTGCAGAACAGGTGGGAAATACATACTGCGATCGGCGACGAAGGTCAGAATGACGAAAGCGTTGGCGCCACGGTGATGGTTTCGACCCCTCGTCCAGAAAAAGAATCTGAAGAGTGTCCCTTTCTGGTGGGCTCACGCTGAGCAATGTCATACCAGAGGTTGGTAGACTGACGTAGAGTTCCACGGACAACACCAGGAGGGCGGAAAGGTACCGCGTGGTACCGTGCGGTACCGCGCTGCTTTCGAACAATCGCTTGCTCTTCGACAGTGTGTTCCTCCTCAGCACCCTTGTCGACGAAGAATCCACCCGCTCGCTGCCGAGAGGTCGTCATCCCCACCCGTTGACATTCTTCCACCAAACGCAATACATCAGACCCACGGTTTCCCGCCGCCCTTTCATTCCCTTCTCCGAACACACAACGCGCGCAGCATCCTGTTTCCCCATTCCTCGCTTGTTTGGGACTCGGCAGTGGGATACCGTTGGATGCCGAACAGCACCGTCTGCTCTGGGGTTTGCTGCTCGGGCTGAACGCATGTTGGAGGCTGAGGTACACGCGAAGGCGTCGGCCAACGTATGCCTTGGAGGCGCGCTGTGGCGAACTACCTCTCCAGAGGATAAGAGGATGCGCGTTGTGTCTATTTCGTTTTTAGCTTTTGTCCGCTGTTCAAAATCGTGTTCGGGTTGATACGGCCGAAGAAACGGATGGTATGTTTTGTGGGGGTTTGTGAATCCACGGGCGTGAGACACACGGTGTGGCGCGTCACAGCGCTTGTTTTGTGTCATGTGTGTATTTACATCGCAGTATTCCGGTAGTGTGCTCGATGTTCCGTGATTGATTATGTTTGGTGCTCTCGAGAGTAACTGCCGTCGAGATTCCCGCAAGCCTGTTCCACCATGTAGCACCCACCTACCAAACAATATTCGAATCCCTCATTATTAATCTTGATGTTGTTGCCTTGACTGAAGGGGACAACAACATGTGTGTGGCATCTATGTATGTAGGCATGAACAAACATGACGACCCATACTTCCCCCCACATGGCCTACAGCAATGCTTGACCCAAGCGGCACGAACCAGTCGTCTGTTCACTCATCACATCTTGCGTGCCTTGTCGGTTGCCGGTTGTACGGTTCCGCGTGGTTTGGTGCGGCGCGGCGGGCATGGCAGCGAGAGAAGGCATGTCGAGAGACTGAGGACGAGGTATCGCGCCGAGCTGGCGGCGGCTCACAGACGGTTACACATGCGCAAGCCCTTGGAGGAAGTCGTCGGCGAACGGGCGGCAGAACGCCGTCGGTCATCACAACCACTCACCACCTACTCCAACTTGGCTGCCGCCGGTGCTCTCGCAGCGAAGACCGCGGCCGGCGGCCACGGCCGGGCGCTGACACAGTGGGGTACGGATGGCAGGAGGATACGCAACGGGGGCGAAGAAAGCGGGCGGAGGAGCGGCACCGCTTGCGCGACTGAGTACAGCCGAAGCTGCATGAGCTCTATCAACACCAGTAGCGGCAGACCGCAGCCGGACAAGGAGGTGGGGACGAGGCTGACAAGGACGAAGGGCCGCGGATGCAGAAGGGCGGTGGTCGCCAAGTGTCAACGGAAAAGTAAAGTTGGTGGTGGCGACGGCATGGCATCGAGCGCCACATTGAGCGCATCGAACACATCCGCTGGTGCCGAAGCGATTGATAATGTCCTTCGTGCTGCTGCTCCCGTGGGGTCGGCAGGGAGAGAGCGGTATGCGTCGGACGGCGCTGCCGCTACCGCCGCCGTCGCTGCCGCCGCCACAGTTGCCGAGGCCGATGCGGTTGCTAATAGGAGCTACGGGACCGAGTGTGCGTGGAGAACTTCTTCCGCAGACAACGGTGGTAGTAGTCATCTAGCCCGGTACAGGGATTTCTTTGACCAATACGAGGACGCGCTGCTTGCGGGAGACCGTCCGCACAGAGACATCGAGGAGACGGTGACGACTCGCCAGCACGCACGCACGACGTCGGCAGAAAGAAAAGAATAGCGCCACAGGGACGAGACTACGGCTAGCAGCGGGGCGACATCCTCGGTGTCGCCGCGCGAGGCGAGTGCAGGAAGTGAGAGACGAAGAGGAGGAGACGAGCGACAACAACAAGGAGCGGGAAGGCGGGGGGCAGAGGGCGGCCGGGCGAGACCTATTGAGTAGCAGCAGCGGACTTCGTCTGGCTTCAGTCGACGAGAGGCGCCGCCACCGTCGACGCTAATAGCGCCGTTTTACACTCGAACCCGCCTAGTCAACGCCTCTCTTCTTCCCCCTGCCCCCCCAACATCGACCCGTAGCGTGGGCAGAGGCATGGCCCAGCTTTCGTATAGTGCATGGTAGGAGCTTTCTCCGCGGTCGCGAAAGATGGTGGTGTGTATTTGAGCCCAACAGAAGGTCAAGCGCGGAACATGGACCTTGTTCTGTGTTGTCAAAACCAAACGCCGAAAGTTCTAGGCGTAGCGGGGTGTTTTCCCACGAGGGAACCCCTCTGCGGTGGGTGCCTTCATTCTATACGCAGCAAACGTATGCCACATGCCTCTCTCTACCCTTTGTCCAGTAACAGATCCGAGCATATAATCCCGCTTGCGTCCACCAGTCAGCCAGTGTGGCTTAAACAAACAGGGCTTTTCATGACGATAAGGCAGTCATAATTGCTGCATGTGCAGCCCCACTTCGGCCAGCGGGTACTCGCTAAAACTACACGACGCGTTCATGACGCCTGCTCAACCCGGGGCCTCAGCCAGGTCGATGCCCCATGAGGAATATCCCTTGACCACACACGGGCGAAGTATGATACATACCCTTGTCTTTCGAGGTTGGGACATTGGATGCACAATCATAACTGCCCAGGAGGCAACTTCTCGTGTTCACACGGATTGATGAATTTACCGCTTCTGTTGAGCCTATGCGACAGAGTACTACAGAAAAATGGTAAAAGACGGCGTTCATTTCACAAACACACACCAGGCATCAGTCAACCCTCAATCTGCCTGAGTCACCCTTCCCCTTCGCAAAGCCCAACCCAGTTTCGATTCACACCACTACACGCCACCGGCAAGGTGGCGTCACTCAAAATCATCGCGGTGAAAGAAAAAAGCGACGAAAAAGAAGATTGGTTCGTTCGTCAGGGCAAACATCATCACACCCTCCTCTGGGAAGAGCGATTCACACCAACGCAGGCAATGCGTCAGAGAGGCAGCAAGGGTGAGCCGAGCTCTTGGCCCGAGCACCTCCAAGGAAAAACCAACGGGTGCCACTTCTTCGAGCACAATCTCTCGCGCAGGTTCTCGAGTTTCCCTGGCAGGGCAAACAAACACTATGGGCGGCTGATGGCCGTCTTGCGCTGCTGTGACAGCAGAGGGTCGCTACGACAGAAACGAAAGATCGGTCGACAGAAACGCGAGGTGACACAGCAGCAGTAGGGCAGACAAAAGGAAGGCGAGGACCAAACCCGCCCCCGTCAGAATGCAATCGTCCTTGATTTACCAAGGTGAAATGACGGCTAACACTCCCGATGACTGAACACCGCGATGTATACAAGACGTTCAAAACCACTTCGGGACGCTGCGCACCCCTTCTTCGATGCCCCTTCTTTCCGTTCAGGCTGGCTGCGACCGCCCCGCGATTGGAACCATGCTGGCAGCCCTCTGCTCTCCGTCCTCCCTGCGCCGTCGTTTGCCTTTTTCCAGCTCTCCAGCCTCATCTCTCTCCCTCAGAGGTCGCAACAACCAACGAGCAAGATCAAGCATCTCCATTTACTCTACAGCTCCTCGGAGGCGCCTTGCTTCTGTCACTGCCTGTCCTGCTAGCGCGAGGAAGGGACAACGCGGCGGCGACGGGCGAGACATTGTTCTCTTGAGGATGGGCCCAATCAAAAACTCGAAGGACTTCCAACAACGCCGTCGACTATGGTAAAAAGTATGTCAAACTGGCCGTCTTGTGACTGTAAGTTAGTATGTTATACAACGCAAGTTGGTTCATGTCCCGATGATGGCTAAAAGCAGAGCATCTTCATCGGTGGATGAATCACGCCACGTAGACTAACTAGCCAGGCACAGATGGTTCGTAAAAGGGGTGTGGCTGCGAATAGTGACAACGTCACCGGCTCTTTCGACAGATACCTCGACAGCAGCTTCACGTTTACAGCACCCGAAATGGTGCAGAATCCCCGATAAAAACACCTGTACACTCAAGCACCGCGTCGTGACCATCTTCGGGAATTTCCCTCTGCACAGCACCCACAAACTTGGGGCCAACACACAACCACGCCGGGTGTCTCGCCGAGACAAGCAATACACAGCAACCAGGACCCATGCAAAAAGACAGCACGACACTTTGGCAGCGCTAATGGCTCCCCGCTACAGCACAAACAGGCGAAAAAACGGAAGGCAGACAGGACAAACCTCCACCCTGACCTCCCAAAAACATTCCGCCGAACGCTTCATACCATACTTCACGCGTCGCAGCACCAACCTGCTGTTGCATGTTGTCGCGCCTTCCGCCCGGCGGTGGCGGGGGGGGTGGCCCGCGTCCCATCCCGGCCCCCCCGCCTTGCTGCTGCTGAGAGAACCCCCTCGGCGGCCCACCTCCCATGCCCTGCTGCTGATGCGGCGGCGGCGGCGGCATCATTCCGGAGCCGCCGCCGCCGCCGCCGCCGCCCATGCCCTGGTGACCAGGCCCCGCATCCCTTCCGCCGCCACCTCCGCCTCTTCCGCCGCCACCGCGCCCCCCCATACCCATGCCGGGCCCGCGGGGGGGAGCGCCGCCCAGCATCTGCTGCTGCATGTTTGGCCGGTTGAGGGACGGCGGACCCATTTGCTGCTGCAGCGAGCCGCCGCGCCCTCCGTCGCTTCTTTGAGACATCGGCGGGGGCGGCGGGGGCGGAGACCCCCGCCCGGGGGGAGGCGGCGGCGGCGGCGGCCCATCCCTTCCGACCGGCCCTGAGGAGAGGATGCAGGACGGGGAACGGTGGTGGTGAAGAAAAAAAAAAAAATGGAACACTACGAATAAAAGCAGCTCGGTCGATACCAAAACGCATGTGTGCTGAAACACCAACCAAACACAGACTACAGAGCAAGACACACCAATGCAAACAGAGAACAATACCGTATATGACACAAGATAACACACTCCCTTGACCAATTTTGGAAGCTCGATTTCTCAACTGCAGGAACAGTCACAGCGCCGAAAACCGCGGCGTTGAAACCGTCTAGTCGAGAGCTTTTCGAAAATGTATCGTTTCGTTTATGCATCCTCTTCGTCGTGGAGTATTCGAGCTTTGAAAATCGGTCCAGGGGGTGTGTTATCTTGTGTCATATACGGTAGGTTTCCACGACTCAAACTGCGATGCCTTGCGAACGGGATTGTTAACATAGTTTGTTTACGCTGGGATAGTGCTGCCTCGCACGAGGAGGAGAATGGGGGGAGGGGGTACAAAAAACACCTGGTCGGGTCGAGCGGTTTGTCGTGTGCGCGTCATCCGCTGCGAAGCCGCGTCGTTGTACTTGCTGTCGGATAACGACCACACACTATTGATGACTGGCGGGGACAGTTTCACGCGTCCATATGGCAATCCAATAGAAACAACACACATCGTGGACGGCAAAAACGGGGCCGAAACGCCTCGCGGCGGGCATGCCACCGGCGTTTTGGATTCAAGGAGAAGGTGCTGCCGCTCTCTGATCCGTCCACCAAACTCCCAGGACGAGGAAGACAACCGCAAGGACAGAAAACAACGAACAAACTCAACGGCTGCCAAAAACAACACGAGGAGCTTCGCTCGCTATCAAAAGCCGCGGGGAGGTGCATGTCGCCCACCTCCTGCTCCTCCCATCTCTCGCTGTGGCGGCGGCGGCGGCGGCGGCGGCGCTCGCCCCCCTCCCCCTCCCCCCATCTGCGGCCCGTTTCCCTCCCGGCGGTCCGGCCGCTCCCCAGCAGGAGGAGCCCCACCGTTTGCCATGGGGGGCGGGGGGGGAGCGCCGTGGCCGGCGCCGGCCCCGTTGTTGCTACCCGCCGAGGGCGGCGGCGGCGGCGGTGGCGCTGACGCGGGGGAGGGCGATGCGGGGGGTGGCGGTGGCGGCTGCTGGCTCGGCGGGAGCGGGGGCGGGCGACCCATGTCTAGGTTCGGGGGCGGCGGGGGCATGCCCATCATCTGCTGGGGCGGCGGCGGCGGCGGCGGGCCTCCGTACATGCTGTAGCCTCCCCCTCCTCGCTGTGCGATGTTGACAGACGGTCCATGACATGCACATCGACAGGGCGAGTAACGTCGCACCCATTTGGAAAAGCACAGAGCGAGCAAGGGTACCAAAAAAATGTGAGAGAGCTTTACTGACGAGACTACGGCAGCATAAGCGGTGTACGGTACCAATCAACATCACAACGAGGACAGGCAGCAGCAGCAGCAGCAGCAGCAGCAGCGATCACTCCACCAAAAAAACGGGGCAAGTGAGCAAAATCACCATCCAGCAGAAAATGCACAAAAAAAAAAAAACGGTTCGGAATAACATGGGGCGAAGAGTTCCGAATTCTCAAATGTTCCTTTCTTGTCCTCTGAAAAAACACCAAGACAGCGCACTGATACAAGCTCCCACGGCCTTGCACTTGCACCAGACTTGCCAAAAAAAACACACACCCCGCCCCCTGCCACCACCATACAGTACACACCTGCATCCCCATCGGCATGCCCATGTTAGGCCCCATCCCGCCGTGAGGCATCATGTGCTGCGGGGCCATGTGCTGCGGGTAACCCCTTCCGTACCCAGGGGGCGGTGGCGGCGGCATCCCCCGGGGCATCCCTCCCCCCCCCCGCGGCGGCTGCGGCGGGCCCCCCGAAGAGGTCATGAAAGCGGGCATCGATCCGGGGGGCAGGGGAGGCATTCCGGGAGACGGGGGAGGCGGCGGTGGCATCCCCGGGGGAAGGGGCGGCAGCGGCGGCATGGAACCCTTTCATCGTTGTGATTGGAGAGAGGGAGAGCGAGAGGGAGATGGCGAGAGAGAAGAAAGAGAGGGAGAGAGGGAGAGAGAGGGAGAGAGGGAGAGAGAGAGAGACAGAGGGACAGAGAGAGAGAAGAGGGAGAGAGAGGGAGGGAGCGAGAGAGAAAAAACGCGCCAACGAAAAGGCGGTTGAAGAAACGGACGTTAGGCATGTGTCGGTAGAACAGAGGCACATGTACGAGCAGCCAACCCATGTGTAACACACACACACAAGAGAGACGGCGGGCTAGTTCAGAACAAAACGTACCAGGGCAACCAAGCACACATCCCATACACGGGAACACATCCCATACAGACGCTCCACACACCAAAGCCACGCAACAACACAGCGGACGCACATGTTCAAACAACCTGCAGCACCGCCGAAACAAAACACGCGGCCGGGATCATACAAATCACCCCGCATCTACCCCATCTACTACAAACTCTGCTGTTGGATGGCACGGGTAAGGTCGTCAATCATACAGGGACCAAATATTTACCGGAGGAGGAGGAGGCAGCGGCGGAGCCCCTCCCATTCCCATCCCCCCGTTCCCGCCGGCCGCGGGCGCCGAGCCCTCGATCTTCCCGGGAGCCACGGAGAACAGGGTGTGCACCTTGAACTTGCTGGGGTTGTTGGAGGCCAGGAGCCGTTCCGCCTGAGTCGGACCAGACAGCGGCACACACACACATGGGGGGGGGGGG
>CACKRE030003074.1:55238-79313 GCA_902602495.3 Ectocarpus sp. CCAP 1310/34
CCCCCCCCCCCCCCCTTCCCCCCTACCTCATCAGCAAGACCGGAGGTACTCGTGCAGCACCGAGCATAGAACGAGCTGCAGCAGTACTTGTAGCACTTCCAAAATCGAAGAGCAACTGTTGTTGCTGTTCTGAAAGAACACCGGTGCGCATACAAATCAACCACCGCTCTAGACCACCCCCAGGGTTGGTGCAATGCCGTCGTTGGGAGAGCGGGGCCCCACAGACTGGATTTGAACCAAACATGGTCTGCCGTGCTCTGCCGCCCATGGCCGGATTCAACCATGTGTCCGACACAGCGGAGTGTGTAGCGGTCTGCGGCGTAGAGCGAGATAGATGGATGCAGTCGACAAAACCATCTTGGTTGCATTGTGGTGACCTTGCCTGTGTGATAACTTTCGACCTGCTGTCCCTGACTGGCTCTCACCTCCCACAGCAGCGCTTCCGTTACGGAGGAGTCGAGGTTGCCAGTGTAGCAGGTGGCATCCTGATTGCGCTGTTCGATAGACGCAGACATCGCCGCCTTATGCCTTCACTGCCCCCCTTCAGCTAACCTCCGCGAGTTTTCCTTCCGCACCACGAGCTAGCTCCTCGAGCGTGTCTACTTTGCAAATCAACCCCCAGTGTTTGTTTCCCGGTCGCGGGATGTAGCTCTCTCTCTCTCTCTCGTGCCACGCCGCAGTAGCCAAGGTGGGCCGTAGCACCCCCGCTGTGTCGGGCCGCTTGTAAGGGGTGGCGAACCAGCACGCACGAGGGAAGAGCAGAGGCGCCAGAACGAACGAGGGCACAGCATAAGCACAGAGCATCCAGCAGTTTTGCCATCATGCAGTCGCCAACAGCAGTCGTCACTGCGATGTGTGCTGAAGTACAGGCCGCACACGCTCTCCGGTCAGTCTATGCTGGGAGTTTGTGTCGTCAGAATGAGGGGAGTAAGACAGCGGCGGTATGATCTGACCGCGGACATCACAGAACGCTAACAAGCAGGAAATCTTCACTAGCGAGCCATGGATGGAAGACGGGCAGCGACAGAGAGTGGGAGAGCCACGCTGCCGTCGCCGCCCGCGCGGGAAGCACAACGTCTTAAAACACCGCCGCAACACTTAGCTAGCAGCGGAAGTCGACTTGGATCTTGCTTCTTGCTTCTGTGGCAAGCATTTAGGAGACTCACCAGAACCAGAGCCTGCAGGAAGCAAGGCAAGCTGTTCGCCTCTACCTATCTCTCACCTTTTCGCGTTCTACGACCCCACAGCAAGGCACAAGATGGCCTTTCTGTCCTCAACGCCTGTGTCTACGACCCCACAGCAAGGCACAAGATGGCCTTTCTGTCCTCAACGCCTGTGTCCGCAGTCCCACACGCACCGACCAAACGACCAAAGCCATAAGAGGCCCCGTGAATCGGGATTTGTCTCCACATACGTGCCAGGGGGATCTTGTGACACACACGGAGAGCGGAGGGCCAGTGCGATCTACGAAGATCGCAAAAAAGATCGTCGCTCTCGCTAGCTACACGGAGCGGACTGGGATCCAAAGATGCAAGCTACCACACAGTACAGTAGTACAGGCTTTATCGCCGTTGGGGATAGAAAATATCACATCCCTTGGCCGGGTTTGCAAAGCTAGATTACTCCAAAGCAGAGATAGAGAGTGGCTGCAGCCCAAAACGTCGACGTTGGAACAGTCTCGTCGAGAGCTTTCCGACAACGGATCAAGTATGTAGTCGAGCATTGAAAGTCGATCCAGGGGGTGTGATATCCTGTCCTATGCATGCCACATGCATTGCAGTAGTAAGGGTAAAATGGCCTTGTACGTTGTAGTGGTCTACAATGCATGTACATACAAGTACGCATACCGGCTCACGTACATGTTCGACTTTTTGTTTAGACTAGTCTAGACTATGTGGCTCCATAGATAATGCCGCAACACTGCCGTTGTCAGCGCCGATATTGCTCCGGCTTCTCGCTTGATTGAAACGGCCGCGCGCGGATTGCGCCAGGTAGGTGTATGCCCGGCTACATACATCTTCGCCGCTTGGAGAACCGGCCTTTGTTTACCTCAAACTCATGACAACCAGCGGCTTCGGAAAAGTCATTATCATAGTCTAGACAAATCAAGTGAGATGTGGAGCGAGAAACAGGATGTACCTCATTGTCTTCTTGATTCGGCCCGTCAAGTCCCTTCTCTTACATATCAATAACGCTAAATACCAATGTCGTCTCTGAGCAGTAATATTACAGAGGAAACAACACAGGCCAATCCCCACCGGACTACTCTAAACTCTAATCAGGTAGACCTTTCTCAAAGGTCATGTTGGCTCTCGCAACAATGTAACATGCTCTCTACAAAAAATTAACGGAGAGGCTTGAAAAAACAACGCGGGGCAACAACACTTAAACCTAAAGCAGAACACCCACATGTCAGGCTTGGGGATGAGTAATAATCTAAATATCGTGTACAAACTATTGGAGTCTACCACCCTGGGGTATCCAAGCTCTCCGCACACATGTAGGACGTCGGGGAGTGTTCATCGTCGGCTATACCGCCGATTCGACCTAGGCCGCCCCTAGACGTGGAGGTGCGAGCAGGCATTTACGCATCAAGGTATTCTGTGTACATTCTAGAGCCAAATGTTTCCCTCTTAACCATTTTGGCTCCCACGGACTGAGTGCCGACCATGACACATGTGGGTTTTCGCACTACGTGGCGGCCGTGCCGACCCTTGAACAAGAGTTGCCTGCCATCAGGCATACATTTCTTCCCTACCCTTTACCACGGCGGTGAGGACAAATCCTCTACTGCTGTCTTCGGTTACTGCCGCAGACTCGTTTCGGGGAGGTTGTTCAATGGTAAAGAACGTCCTGCTGCATCACTGAACAATTCCCGACGTCGGCACGGTTTGCAGCCAATAACGTGGCGACGGCTGCCGTACCAAGAACATGCCGGTCCCGGCGAAGCCAACAATGCTTCGGTTCCCACCCTCCGTGTTTTCATCCTGGACAATCCCGTCGACACGCTGCCTAGATTCCCTTGGCTCCTGAAAATCTCCTCAAACATGTCGGAGATCTAAACACCGACTTCCGCTCTTTAACGCATGCGATCACAATCCAAGGTGCTCCAGGGTATGCGTACCGTGCAGCAACAACACCTGCACCCAAACACGTGGACGAAAAACCTCTTTGTCCACGCCGTGTAGTAACACGTTCCATCGGGAAAGCGACCAAAAAGACGGCGCCAAGGTTGTTGCCATCGCTATACAGCGTGAGTGTAACGATGAAATGATGCCTTCTTCTACCCACCGCCGTCGCCGCTGAGATCACCGCCCCCACCGCCGAACCCCACAGACGGCACTGACGGCGCCCCAGCGCCGTCGCCAACGGCACTCTTCCCCGGCGATAACGAAGCAGGGGGGACCCGCTTGAGGGGCGCCAAGGAGGAGGTAGTCGAGAGGGTAGGCCCTCGCAAGAGGCAGTCTCTGCTGCTGCGGCGACCTCTCCTTCTTCCGTCACCCCCCTCCTCGTCGTAGCTAGTGTCTCTGTGTCGATTGTGGCGCCTGTGCTTGCGGTGGTGGTGCTTTCGCCTGCCGCCGCTCTTCCGGTAGCTTTTCCCGTGCTTCTTGCCGATGCATTCGTCTTCGCTGTAGATCTTTGGCTCAAGAGAATCGACCCCGCTGCCTGCCCCTGCTTCTTCTCCGTCTCCTGGGGACGGAGCCGGGGGCAAGACAACGGTAGCGGGTGCTCCCCCCGTCGTCTCCTTTCGTTCCTGAGAAACGAAGCGGTCTTCGCCACGGCCAACCGAGGCCGTCGTCTTCTTCGTTGGGCCCGCGGCCGAGGGGTTTCTGGCAGGGCTTACCGCCACGGGACTCTCCGCCACCGATCGGGCCTTCGCGTTCGCCTTTGCCTCATCCGCTCTCTCGGGCTCGAGGATGGTGGGCGTAGCTTCCGATTGCGCACCAGCGGGAAACGCTTCTTGTTTCCTTCGGGCATTCTCTCGGGCACCTTCTTGCCCCCTGGGAGGCGGCGTGGAGGTGTCATGCATACAGACGACGACGCCGGTCTGTCCTCCTTGGGACGTCTCCTCTTGGGGGTGGCTTGGTTCGTTGTCGAGCGAATATGTCAACGGGTCCCGGTTGAGCTGCTGCTGCTTTCTCCGGGAGGTGGCGACATCAGCAAGACTGTCCCCGGATCCTTCGCGGTTATGCTCTTCCGCTGCAACGTGGCGGGAGGGGAGGGAGGGGGATTCTTTGGTTGGTCTCTGGAACAAAATCTGTCGGTTCGAGAAATAGGCTTTGGGAGGAAAAATCACTTTCTTTTCCTGGGCTCGCAACCACCCAAAATTTCATAAGCCTCGAAAATATTGTCACCTACACAAGAGACTAGATTTCGCTTGATGAAAAATACTTCCTGTGCCGCTCGGGATAAGAAAAACCAACTCCGGGTACCCTTTCAAGGCAAATCTTCTGCACATGCAGACAAAGAGTATCACAAAGAGTACTACAGGGAAGGATAGATTAATGGAACAGGGGTTGAATGTGGTTGACCTGTGTGCCGGTGATCGAGGCCGTGGAATAATCAATGTAACCCCCAAGTCTGGTTCCGCCGAGTTCCCGTAGTGTTTCTTTTGCGCGGGACAGGTAAATCATCTGAACATAAACAAAAAGGTGCTGTACCGTAACTAACCGAACTTGATGGCTGGGAACAACATTCAGAGTACGGAAGGCGCCCTTGCACAGCTGTGGAACCGCTTCACGGGTGCCTCAGAGATCAACACTCCGAGATCGGGCATTGTTCGGCACCCGAGAACGGTGAAATATATCCGTGACCATTCTCACCTTGGGGGGCAATTTCTTCAGCGTCCGGTTCTTGTTGAATAGTGGGTATACTGCCCTCGCCCCCACCATGAGGATGATTTAAACTCAAGCTGGCGCCGCCACCGCCGCCACCGCCTTCGTCCTCGACCTGAATGCCGTCCGGGTATATTCTCGCTCGTTGGTTGCTTTTTTTAGGAGCGCCGGTAGCGCTCTCTCGTTTCTGGTGTCGTTGCTGTAGCTCTCGCGGTTCTGGCGACTGTTGTTGCGACTTTGGCCGAGATTCCTCTCGCTGCTCCACACCAGAGAGGGACACGGGTGGCTCAATTTCACCTCTGGGGTCGTGCGGTTGTAGCGCCCTGAGCCCAACATACACGTGGGACGCGATTCGACGTGGCCATGGAGATGGAGAGCGGGGGGTACAAAAAAAGGGAAAATTGGCACTCTAGAGAGCAGCCTCGTCTCATGGATGGCTGCGGTTGCTGTTGATCGCGGATGACAACTGCTACAAACACGACACGCGATACGGAAAGCGTATTGACGGCGAAAAACTGTGTGTTTCGTGCAAGATAATGTTTTTGGCCTAGGCTTTGAAAAATAATGCGAACCTTGCTCGCGCTGCCCTCACTAGGCATTCGACAGCACTCTTTCGCACCTTGTGCCCGACTCGACGTCCGGGTCCTTGTAGACCGAGCCACCATCGCCGCTCGGAACACGATCGCCCTGACAAGACGCAACAAAATTCGTGGAAAGACGGGGGTTGTTGTTGCCGCCTACAGTAGTCATAAACACCACGACCACGTGATTCGTTCGAAACGAAGGCATCCTTCTAGCCTCGGTGAAGCTTGCAGCAGTCATAAAACACCGTGACTATTGTTCGTGACTCGTTCGAAACGAAGGCATCGTTCTGCCCTCGGAGAAAACGTCTACAACATTTCCCTACTGTTTACGGGTTCGCCACCGAGGGGTGCGGGGTGCGTCATGCGAGGGAGTACACATCCACCCCTGGACACTACTTGGCGGTATAATCAGGTGTGAGGCGCGCGGCGGTGGAGAGCGCCAAAGGCTCCACACCTCGCAGCGACTCCTATTTGCGGAGAGCCAACCGGGTTATGTACCGCCAAGCGAGGGGTTCGTTTCGTACGAGCACTTGAGGCGATATTGCCTTGACGGGCAACACTCAACAGCTCAAGAACAGCATGGAACCCTACTGTGGATAAAGCCTGCATTTGGAGTTGATATCATTTAGTAAGTTTATGAACGCTGTAGGGTCACCTTGAGTTGACCAGCAAGTTCCTTCGCCCCACCCTGGATACCCTCGATAATCCTTGCTGATAGTCTCCTCACTCCTTGTTTCTGCTCCCCCTCCCCTCCTCCTCCTCCTCCTCCGCCTCGTTCTCTTCGGTCTGGTTCGCTGCCACTGCTCACGCTACCCCGATTTCTTCGAAAACCCCTGCCCCCGCCGACTTCCATTTCGTCGTCGACATTCTCGCGTTCGCTGCTTCCCCCTGAACACGCGGCCTTGGTAGCGGCACCAGCAGCGATGACCCCAGCAGCGGCTGCGGCGGCGGCGGTGGCAGCAGCACCCTCGACGGTGGTCGAGGACTTATCATCGCCGTTGCCGGCCCCGTTGTCGGTTCCGGCGTCGTGGCTTGACCGGAAGCTGCTCGACCCTTTCCTCTGTGCCGAATCCGCACCCGCTGCCGCCGCCGCCGCGCCACTATCTTGGTTCTTGCCGGAGAGAAATCCATCGAGAAACGGTACGTCCTGCAGAGATGCTCTGCGGAGGTAGAAGCTGACGCCGCTCTGTCTCCCGCTCCCCCCACCGCCCGACACCGGTCGCGAGGAAGAGCGGCTGCGGTTCGAGGTGCTCGCCCTCTTGGAGCGAATGTCGTTGCTGTCGCCGGCGGTACCTTCTTGTCTGTTGCTCATCATCTTTCGAGTCTTGTCGACTGCTTGTTGGAGCGACCCTCTCCTCAGGTAGTAGCGGACGCCCCCAGCGGGATTGCTGTCCCCGGCACCACCGCCCCTCGAGACCTCCAATTTGCCCCTTTCCCTGTCCACCGATCCATCGTCGACCCCGCTGTGCATCGTTTGCATCGTTGCGTAGGCCCTACGCGCTATGTCCGCCGAGGCTCGGCGGCTGCTCGTCGAGGGATCGGGGCGGCTCCGCGAGCGAGAGCGGGAGACACTGCTCAAGTGGTTGCTGCCGTGTTTCGACGGTCGCTCGTCTTCTTCGGTCGAGCCTTGGCTGCTCGAGCAGTCGCGCAATTAGGTATGCCGACAGCCGTGAAGAACGCACGACAGGCATCATTTTTTTCCGAACGAAGCAACACTGTCAGCAAACGCTACCGCCAGCATGAGCAATTCGGGCTCGAAAACTGCGTTCAGCGCCTTTCGTTTGCTCAACGCGCGACAGCGAGCCCCGAGGGGTCGATTGTCTAGTTGTGTCATCATAAATTATGCTAGAATATCAAAAATTGCGCACAGACCACGTCCGTGAGGGCAGTGGCGAATGGCAGAGACAGAGAAGCACAACGTGGGGTTGACAAAAGCGATAAAGCTGTGGAATGCGAGGGATGAGCCGAGGATAAGCGTCCCACGGCAAAAATTGAGTAGGGGGGTTATTTGAACGGCATACGGGATACAGTGCGGATGGCCTTGTATTTCTCATCACACTTGTTTTCACTGCTTCACTTGTTCCGAGTGTGCAATGCATACCGCACATCAGACAGTAGGAGTTTCTGATCCCCGTTAGTGCGGTTTCCTGACCCCATCCGCGTTTCAACATGTCTCGAAAAGCCCAATCACCAGTCCCTTCGCCCAGCCGCTGCGTGAGCGAGTGCAGCCTTTGACATGATGGAATTTTCTACGGTCGACAAGGCAGAAAAAATGAAAGTTTGTTCTCGAAGACCGAACAAACTGAAATTTATTGTGCACGGAAAAATTCGGAACACCTCCCAGATCTACGTTTGTATTTGGGTTATTTTTGTGCCGCCCTGGGGGCGTGTTGGTTGGGTTGTCTCGGTTTGGTTTTCTGGGGTCTTACAAAGAGAAAGGTCTCACGGAGTTCTCATTCTGCTGCCTCGCTGCTACTGCAGCAAGAGTTGATAGACGCGTGTCAACTGGACCAAGGGCCACGTTTTGAGGAATGAACAGTACGCAACCCGTGTCGGAGGGTCACGCGGGAAGGAGGGCAGCAGCTAGCTACATCGAAATTTGGACCTAGCTAGCAGAAATTCGTAGCTTTTCTCCCGCCCACCCACCCCTTTTCTTTCGAAGGTAGGGGATAGGAGATGTTACGAGTGAGGACTCACTTAGCAGGGGCCTCTAACTATTTCTGTGACTCGGAGCTGGTGCAACCGTTTGCCACGTAGAAGTATGGCGTAGCATTGGGGTGTTTTCTGAATGGTAGTGCGTACCATTGGGAGGCTCAATCGTCCGAGACTGCTACCGTGCAACAGTTTCGTCCCGTCTGGTAGTATCCGGAGGGATATTTTATGTTTTAGTAGCAGAGACACGTAAGGATACCGCAGAGGCTTTGTGCCGTGCGGAACGTGTGGTACGGGGGAAGCCTCCCTCCGTACGCCACAGAAATATTCATCAAGGCAATTCGAAAGAAAACAATAAAGGCGGGTACAGCGCACGAAACCACTCTTGCGTACGCACTGACTTACTCTGAAATAGCCAGGTTTTCGCTACTCCCTAGTCGCACGCACTGCGGCCGGTGCTCCTCGTCGTAGGCCTCGAGCGGAGCTAGGCATAGGGGCGACACGGTTGCGGTTGATCAGCGGAGGGCCGAGAGCGGCGAGAGAAGAGGTGCTGGTGGGGCATCAGGATTGGTCTCATGTAGTCGTTGGGGGTTTACGGTCAGTTCCAGCAGAGTGGAGTGTGCGGTTTCGATGAACCAGGTGCCGTGCCAATGGGGGTACGTGAGACATGCGTATGTAGAAGCAGGCCGAAATGTGGCGGGTTAGACGTCGTGGTGCGCGCCATCCGTTCGGCTGATCGCGAAACGGGGGAATATTTTTTGAGAACCAACCGTTGTCATGTATTTCAACCGTATGGTTTCCACCTATTTACTGTTGACAGCCGTGCGAAGGGGGTTGTCGACGTCGACACGCAACAGACTCACGGCTGACGCGGAGTGCAGCGGTATTAGCTCGTACAGTGCTTGAGCCAGCCTAGTGGTGCAGATGTGGTACAATCGGGGAGTTTGTTGACGCCTGATAATGTACAAAACCGGCGCTTTCTGCGGGCAATCAACCCCGTACGCGGTGTTCATTTCGGTACTTACAGTTCTTGGGGAACATAGTCTTGCCCTTGTCGTCCATACCGTCCTTCATGTTTCCCGTCAGAAAACGCCCGATCAACCGTCGATGATGAAATGCCTTGTAGCTGACAGTGTTGAAAGAAGGCGTCAAGGCGAAAAAGATCAAGGATGCGTCAACACCGCTACTGCACCAGACCAGACAATCCAAAATGTAGGCAGAGGGAAAAGCGGACACAGGGTACGATCGCGTCGGTGACCGCTGTTCTCTTGTATCGTGCATTTCACCTCAGGTAGGATACCGCCTGGAACCGCTCCCCCGGCACTTTCCCGGCGTCATCCGTTGCTTGAGTATCCGCCCCGGCAAGCACTAGGACACGCACCACGGAACTCCTGTCCCAGCCCCGGCGACCAGACAAGGAACAGGGTGGAGGTCGGAAAGGAAAGGGGATGAGGAAGAGGCAAGAGAAATAATTGTGTCATGAGTATCGGGGTGCCATGCTCTCCTCCGTAAATCTGAGAGCAGGTTGGGTTCTCGTGCGTAGAAACACACCTCCTAGGATTTGGTCATGGCCAGAGACGCACAAAAATCTCTAGATGATATCGAGGATTTCATAGATCTACCGCTGCGAGAGGCAATCCTGATGTTCCGTGACTCCGCAAAATCTCCACGTGAATCGTGTGGCTCGAACCATGCCTGCAGTAGTACGCCGCGAAGTGCAAAGGCGAAAACCCCGTGGCGTCGTCCCTCCGCGTGAGGCTTGCCCCCTGAGACACGAGGTACTTGGCGGTGGAGAGTCTTCCGGCCCGAGCCGCCCACATGAGCGCGGTCAGGCCGTTCTCGTCCTGGGCGTCCACCTCCTCGCCATCCGTCAGCGCTTGCTTCAAGACGCTAACCTGGCGACGAGCAATACCGTTGGGATGAAAGGTAGGCCTTGGCTATTAATTTGTCTTCAAAGAGGGTGCGAAGCAGCAGGTGGATGGTCGGAGGCGTGTTGTTCATGTTTGTGGCGTGTCTGCAGGCTTGTCCTACGATGAGGGCAGCACAGTATGCTGAAGCTGTCCCCCCGTAGTCTCACCCAATCATTCGCTCTGTGAATGCATTCTGTCCACTGAAAAATCATGGTGGTTACGTTGTCCCTTCTTATTCGCGCCCAATCATTCGCTCTGTGAATGCATTCCGTCTACTGAAAAATCATGGTTGTTACGTTGTCCCTTCTTATTCGCACCCAATCATTCGCTCTGTGTATGTATTCCCGGCCACGAGGTTCATACCCCCACCCACCTGGCCGTCTCTCGCAGCTGCGAAAATGTCCAAAGACCCGCCGGGTCTCGTCGCGTACGTCACCAGCCTTCCCGCCAAGGTAGTAGCCCCCGTGCGACCCAAGTTCCCGCTCGCACCAAGAGTGCCGCCCCCGCCTTCGCCCTTGCCCCCGACGACGTTTTGCCCCTGGTAGCTTCTCCCGGAGAGAATCGGAATCGTAGCGTTAAGCCTGCTTGCGCTAATCATGGGGCGCATCGAAGGGGCCGACAGGGGGCGGGGTCCTGGGTAAGTCAGCCCCGTCGCCGCTGTATCCTTTTTTCCTTCCATTCGCGCGCTGGCATTCTCATCGCCAAAAGCGTCCGCAGCGGCTCCCTCTGGAGATCTTTCGCTCCCCTCTGTTCTCGCTGGCTCGGGGCTCGCTTCGTCTTCCCAAGGAAGCTTAAGCCTTGGGCGTGGCGCAAGGCCTCCGGGCCGCGAAGGCCCATCTAGCGGCGAAGGCACCGCTGCCCCCTCCACGGCGATGACGCCCGCTTTTTGCCCATCACCCCTTGGTTCCCCCGCCCTGTCATCTCCTCCAACCCTTCCTTTTTGCTGCTCCAGCTGCTCCACACCTGAACACCCTAACAACGGCGTGCTGCTCGCACCCTGACCGTTTCCTACAGGACTGCTTTTCACGTCACTCTTTCTGTCCAACCCAAACCCTGCCTTAAGCGCAGTAGACGATGCGCTTGGCGGTATCCCCCCGCCCGGGGTGTAGGGCACTGCTTTCACTCGTGGGGTCGCCCCTTCCACGGTAGCTCCGTGTTCCGAAAAAAATCTTCCGCCTTCGACTGGCCGCTGACCAGTGCCGCTATCTTTTCGCGCTTGAGATGGGCGCGATGCAGCCGCGGTTGAGCAGCTGCTTTGGCGACGATGATTGCCAACCGGGTGTTGCTTGGCATCTGAGGACGGGCGAGCCAAGTCTGGACCAGGCTCCGGCAGCAACGGCGGGCCTTTCATCACCTCTCGCACAATGAAGCGGATCTGCATCAAGCAATCAATGTCAAAAGTTGTGGCACCTTTGTCGTGAAGGAGCCTTATCCCCTGTCGTACAGTGTTGAAAAACACGCTAGCCGAATGTCGCAATCGTACGAGGAAGGTGTGTCCTGTTTTTTCGGTGTTGACGTGTGCGTCAGAGTGGATCCATGCTGACACCGAGGCGAACAAGCTTAAACTCAGAATTGGTTTCCTGCCACGCAGGGAAATAGCCGCATGTCTCCGTTTGGCGCACAACACTGCGGTTATCGTGGTGGCAGCTCCGAACAGGCTGTACATCGAGAGCGTTTAACTGCGTTGGACCGCGCAAGGAGGTCAAGTCACATTCACCACCGATGACGTCACTCTGCTGTACAGCAGTACCCACGCGACAACACCATTACACTACCAGATCCATGCCAGAGTGTTTGAATTGTTTGTCGGCGCACCTCGTCCAACACCGGCTCCGTCACTTGGTCGTCGAAAATCTGAGATGGCGTGTTGCCGTAACAATCGTTGGCGGCGATGTTCGCGCCCACCATGATCAAGATACGCACGCAGTTCGCGTGGCCGAAGTAGCACGCCTGCGAAGGAAAAACACTTTCGAGGTGACGAGACGATTGACTTCGGCAAGCGCTACTGCTGCCTGGTATCCAGTTGTCATGCGGGACGTCTCTACGACGGCCAACCTATGCCGGACTTCATGCAGACCTCTGCACACGAATATATTGTAGGCAGTTCCACATCGTCTACAAATACCGTCGTCGTACCGCGCCTGGGCAAACAAACGAGAAGGCCACCTGAAAATCGACACCGAGTGCAACAAATGCTACTTGACCGAGCGCGCCTGCGTTTCCCATTTGCTTACCAAGTGCAGCGGAGTGTCCGAGATGAAGTCGGCGGCATTGACGTCTGCGCCGCATTCTATGAGGAAGTCTAGCGCTTCCTCCTGCCCCCACTGGGCGGCATGGTGGAGGGGGGTCTTTTGCGTGTTGTCTCTCGCGTCCACCGGTTTTCCTTCGTCGACCCATCGCCTGCAAAGCATGCGAAAGTTGGGATATGTAGTGTACTGCTGTGCGTCCGTGTGAAATCGCCACATGGCATCTACAAAGCACGACTCAGTCGAGTCCATTGATGGATGCTTTTGAGGGGCCGCGTGATCCACGGTCGGCTGCCTACAGAAGCATGTTGCAAAGAATGCCGCGCATGCCGAATCTTCGTGCACATTGAGCTCACCTCGCCCGTCCTTTTCGCCATCGTAGAGTAGCGGGGTGTTGGGACGGAACGCTTGAGCACTCGACATGCATCGCACCACTCACAAGACGCAGCTGGTGGCAATCTACCAAATACAGCGAGTTCCGGCGTTTCCTTTTTTCGCTACGAATATCCCCGATGAGCCTCTCGTCTCTAGATTCCAGAAGTCTACATAGACACAGCAACGAACTAGATAGTGGTAGAGCAACTACAAAAAAAGGAATGTCCAACCAAGACACATCTTGGGATCGGTTGATCGAGGACTTCACGCAGAAGACTCAGGGACACCTGTCGGAGACTGGATAATGGTGTTTGAGTGGAGTGTCCTACACAAAAGACTCGGTGGCGGCCGGAGTAATTCATCCATACGGTCGACTTGTAGCCCACATGAATAGCATTACTTTGCATCTGTAGGTCGGCATGTCGAGGGTTGTCTCCATTGTTGTTGTTGTTGTTGTTGTTGTTGTTGTTGTTGTTGTCTTCACATTAAAAACCCGTTCCAGTCTCCACTCAGTAACTCCTAAATGTCCGTACTGGTCCAAATGACGCGGACGCCTTCCGTGGTCTCAAGCCAACTGCCCCCCGTAGGGTTGCATGCATATTTTACTTCTTCCCGACGACCGAACGCTCTTAATGTTCACCCGCACCTACAGACACATCGTGTAGACTACGCTTTTTTGGAAATCAAAGAAGGGTGACCCATCACCACGCATATCGACGTCTCGCTACACCTATCGTCCAAGACAGCTACTCCCACCGGTACAAAGGGCCTCGGAAGTTGTAGCGTGCCGGTGCATCGTGCAAAAAAATTCATAGCATTTCACCTGACTTCGTCGATATGTCCAGATTGGGCCGCCTCGTGCACGTCGATGTATGATGCTTGAAAGACATTCCCCATCACGAAGGGTGGTTCATCTACCGCTCTGTACAAGTCTACTGTTCATTACGGAAGCGGGGCTTGCAGGAATGGGTGTAGAGCATCTCTAATGGTCTCGTGCCTTGTGCGGCGGAGGGAACATTGTGCCGCGCTTTGGTTTTGTTTGCGTTTCGGGCGAAACGCCGGTAGTACAGTGATTCCGCCGCGTTCGCCCCCCCCGGGATGAGGCACAAGGGAACATCAACGTCTCTGATGTGTGGATCGGCCTGGGTTCCGCAAGTAGTACGTGGGTCTACGCAGACATAGCTACTTATGGCCTCTGATGTGCCAACTGATATTGTGAGGCACTCCGACAACGCCCATGGCCGTGGGGTCGGCGGTACAACTGGCAGCACCACAAACCTGGTGCGATTAATGCGCGAGGCTGAGCAGGGGAAAGGGCTGGAGGTTGACTATTCTGATGCACTCGGCGAAGCACTGCACGATTTGGAAAATGTCGTGCCGAGGTCGATGAGGCTGCAGCAGAAGAGTTCAATGAGTATGCTGACACTCCTCGGAAGGGTTCCGTCCTTTGGGGGCAGACAAAGGTGTGTGTGGCTCAAAGGGAAACCGCACAGGCTGACACGAGTTTGTAGGCGGTGTCGCAGTGAGCATTGGCGGGTGCTCTACATGGATACTCTCTGCAAAGTTGACACCCGCACACCTTGCTTATGTGACTCATGATCCTGCTGTACTTTCAGAGCTCCAGAATACAAGGATACGCATCAACACCGTTCGTTGCATGACTGACCGGTCCTTCGTTGTACTGCTCGTACATGTAGACAGGCTAGAATGTAAGCGGTGTCCGTGAACCCAGCAAGTCACGTCGTTATCAGGGGCTCTTTGCTTCGACAAGGTCTGTTGTTTCTGTATCACATCAAGAAGTCCAATGAATGAACTCACGCTCCTTCATCTTTAAGAGTATCACACGCATACGTTCGAAAAACTGGCTGCAGCCATGGACTGCACTGCAAGTGTCCACGGATGTGGTGTCGGGATCTTCGTTAAATTCACTCGTCCCTCCTCAGACACCCACCAAAGCGATACGCGCAGATTTTGATGGCAATATTGGGTACCGCCTTTGATGGTTGTTCGAGATGGTAAAGGGATGACAGCGTATGTGAGGCGGTGAACTATTCGGCGGTGGAACGTTTTCCTTTTCATGACAGTGTCGAGTTCGACGGAAACGGTATCAGAACATACATTGTACGTAGCACTACCTGTAGTTGTTTGGCAGCAGCTGTGTTCACGTTTGATCGGCCACAACGTGACCCAACCTTACCGGAAAACAGTTCCAGGAGTACCCTAGACAGGTTGTTTTGTTCGAACATTTCTCGAACATTTCTACGCGCAGGTACAAATGGGGGTTGAGGCTGCCATACGCTGTCAGCCTTCAATATTCCCCAAAAGAAAAGTCGAGAATTGAGCATTCCGTCTGTCCTACCCGACCAATCTGCACCAAAAGATTGATCGAAGTAAGTACGTCGGATCGCGTGAGTTTTCCACTGCTCCTGTAGTCGAGGACTTTTTACAAGCATCGTTTTTGGTCACTGTTGGGTTCGCGCCGTTACATCCGCGTGTGTCAGGACGTCTCGCGTGATCCCGTGTTCTCCCAGCGGTGACGAGGAAAAAGGGGCCACGTCTCGAGCACGCCAACGCAAACCTCGGTGCCGGCGGCGCGAGCAGCATGGGCAGAACACTGGTCATGCAGCAGGGTCTGGGGGACAACGAGGAGTCGCACCTTCCAACGGAGGTCTGACGACTCTGGCACCACATCCCCCAATCTCGAAGCCAGCAGCACCATGGGCACCGGCCACAATAGGCAGAAAAAGAAACGTAAACTTGAATGCTATATCCCACGGGGATACCTCCGAGGTGCTGGTGTCGTCGCTAGCTCCCAGCAGCGAGGTTCAGAGCCCAAATACCAAGAACGGGAGACGTACTGACAGTAGTGGTGTGCCGCGGCAGGGACATGAAGACAACGATTCGTTGCGGTGTTTGGGATCTGTTCCACCGCGTACCGTCGCAGACAACATTGCTGAAGAGGATGTCGTTAACGGGGCGGATGACGGCAGAAAATTAATTGCGCAGGTAACAGAGGGCGACGTCCACAACGCGTACGCCACCCTCCGACAACGGGCGGAGAACAGCAGCAGCCACCGCGGGCGTCGCAGTCATTTCAACACAGAATTGGCAACGGGGAAGCCTACAAACGACCAGCCACCGTCATCATTCTTGTCACCAGGAGCGGCGGGTGTCGCGGAGAAGGGGCACGAAACGCACCTCGGGGCTGTCCCCAATGGGAATCAATACGCCAGGCTGGGCCAAGTTGGAAGAACCCCTGCTGTTCCAACCGGGGTACGGGCATCGCCTACACGAAGGGGGGTGCTGGCACGCAAGCCATGGACAACACAGTTCTTGGGGACAAATGATGTCGTTGCCTCCAAGGCCTCCCACAGTTCGAGAGATAATGCGACTGGTGTCGAGGCAGTGTTATTGCCAAGTGAGCAAACGACCGGACCGAAATATGCAGAAGAAGAAGAAACAACAGCTGCTGATGAAGCAGCAGCAACAGCAGCTGATGGTGGCACAACAAAGGAGCCAGGGTCAACGTTGATGACAAGTTATCGAGAAGCAGAAACAGGAACAGCAACACCAGGCGCACCAGAAGAAGGCACAGCATTACTACCAACAGGGGCATCGGCACAACTTGGGTCTTTTCCCGCTCCCACACCTGCTGCCGCATCTGTGTCCGCGCACGCCTGTGCCACCCCACCTGCGCAGTCGCTGTCACAGCCGCCGTCGCGTGACGTCGTCCTCGGCGGGGGAGGAACTTTCGAGGATATCTACGCAGTTTCTCCTGTCGAGCCCACCACCGTCCAGCTCGCAGCGGGGTTAGGGACGTGGGCAGAGGACACTGTCGCCGTGGGGCGACTGGTCGACGAAGACAGCCGGCGATTAGCCGACGAGCGATTGGGCGAGACGAAGAAGGAATGGAAAATCAGGCGCGCGCTCGAGCGGGGAATGGGGATGACCGCAAAAACATTGCCACTGAGCTACCTGAAAGACATTGGGCATCTGGGAGAGGTGCAGAGGAGGGGGTTGGAAAAGACGACCAAGATTGTGAAGAGGGTCGACACGAGTGCCAAGCTTCGGGCATGGCAGAAGTAAGCAGAAACCAGATTGCTTTATCTGCTTTGACTTCTTCTGGTGTGCTCTTTCGCGGCCGGCAGGTTTGATACCCGGTGGATACAATGGTCGACTGATTGGTAGTCTTGGGTGGATGGACCTTCATGATGGCAATTTGATATTTGACGGTTACATTGCTGCTAGATGACGTTGCTAGGTCGACCCAATATTTTCCTTCTTCGCCTTCCCGGTCGGGCTCAGGTTCCGGCTACCGGAACAGACTCGAAGAGAGTGAATCAAAGTGACGAAACCCGACCACCTAGACGTACTCCCTGTGGGTTACCTACCTTACTTCGGGTGTATGAACGTGTACATCCATCTTTTGACAGGTGGCGGCAACTGGGGGTCCCTCAAAGTTCCGCGGGGAAGGAGGCCACCACCACCGGCAATATTCTCTGCGCCGCCGTCACCCGGGGATACCTAGCTAGAAGACGCGTCGCCATGATCCGTAGAGAAAGGGCCAAGGCAGCCGCAAAACGGGCAGAGCTCAAGCGCTCCCTGCTGCAGCGCCGTCTTGTGAAGGTGTCGGTGGCGTCACGGATTGTCGCCTCGTGCTTGATCGCCAACGCCTCGGCTCGCAGGCGGGAGAGACGTCGGTTGGTTCGGGCAGCGGTGGCCACGGTGAGTAGGGGGAGAGTACGGAACGTTTGGGTCTGGGAGAAATTGAGGCTGGTTATTATGTTGCAGTCTTTATTCTTTGAGGAGTGGGTGCTTGTTAAGGTCGAAAAGACCAGAGCGCGACCCAGTGACACACGTCTCGTCAAGACCTGGCTAGGAATTAGTTGCTGGAGATTTCGACCGAGGGGACGATCCGTGGCCAGCTGATAGGGGGAGGGATTTGTTGCGCCGCTTCCTCACGACGAGCCCAGCGTCATACATGGTCATTCGGCTTGTATCGACTTGACTATAGAATCGAAAGGAGGGGCGGGGCATGCTGAGAGTTTCAGAGTCCAACACGAGGTTGCGCCAATAATATCGCCGATTGGCGAACCACAGAATCCCCGACGTCGTCGGATTGTCACTCATGTTGCTTGGACTACTCCCGAAATCACATCGAGGTAATTGTCGTGTCAGGTGGAGCGTAACTACATCGCTCACAAGGCCAGGGAGCAAGGGTGGCGAGAGATCGTGCTTTACCGCAAGGAGCATGCCGCGGCGGGTATGATTCAGCGCTGGACGCGCGGGGTGCTCGTGAGGCGCCGGACTCCCCTAGTGAGCGCGGGAATACTGAAGCTTGAGTGTGCCGGTGAATTCTCGGTGGACCGTTGCTGGGGGTTGTTTGAGTGACCTTATTGCCGTTGCTGCTTTCCTGCTTTCGTCCAAGTACGGTATCTGGGAGGGAGGGATGTGTTACGTTCCAAATGTTTTTCCGAGCCAAAGCTACATTATGGTGCAAAGACTTACGTGGCCAGAGTACGTGGAGCTCCCTAGGAAAGAAAGGTGAGATTTGAACACTGGGGAGCCACGAGGGGAGGTCAACAGGTAGCTAAGTGGCAGTTAGTGTGAACTGCCAGCAGTGGTTAGCCCTACGACGTGACGCCTCGTGCCGCAACTTGCTGCCATGCGGCCACTACTATTGACGGTTGTTCTGCGACGTGTGAAATGTGCAGACGGGTTTGGAGACATCAAGGTGAGTCAAGGGGAGCGGCTTATCCCGAATAGGCAAATGATCCCCTACCACCACCCGCTTGCCCTCACCTGCAACCACCCGCACCCCCCGCCGTCCATGCACGGTGCCGATGCGGGCAGGATCGACGGATCCGCAGGATGGAGCTGAACGACGCCCGGTTCGCGCTACGGGCGGAGGTGTTCGTGGCTCATCTGGTCGATCATGGGGCCGCCGTTGTGATCCAGAAGTGGTGGCACACGTTACCTTGGCGGATGAAACGCTTAAGGTCGGAGAGTTATGAAGTCTGGTTTGCGACCCCTCTACCCTTTCGTGCTCCAACAGCCTTGTCCTCTCCCACGCCAGGCTCCTCTCCCCGCCCTTGTCTGGTGCTCCTGGTTTTGTCGTCGTGCTCCGCGAGCTCAATAGTGAAAGTTCAGCTGGATTTCGTAAGTGGAGAATTCGCCCTGTCTGTCTGTCGGTCTGCGTGCTTGGGTTGCTCGCAGCAATCATCTACACTTTTTCTCAAAGAGCAGGAATGGAGCGTAGTTGGAAAACTCGAACTGGAAGTTTTGCGCCGTTTCATTTTGGTGTGGCTTGTCAAGCAACTGATTGTGTTGCCCCCTGTTCCGTCCTGAGACTTTGTCCTGCCCCGCTTCAGGAAAGGTAATCGCATTGTATCAATCGTGCACCTCGCAAGCTGTGATTCTTCCGTTAAAGTAGTGACAATAGACCAAGTGGGACAGGCCCTTACGTTGTCCTTGGCACTTTCTTGCCTTCAAAGGCGGATTAGAACTCTGACCTCTCCCAATTATTGTCTCCACCTTCGTCGTCAGGGTGTTTCACTCCATTGGTCATGACAGACCGTCATTTTGTGTTTGCGTCCCCCAGCTGTCTATGTGCACGACGACGCACTCACCACAACAAACGCTAACTCCCCGCTTTGGCCTTTGATACAGGAGGAGATACAAGCACCTCCTCGGCGTCCGGGCAACCATCATACAGGTATTCTGCGGAATTGGTGCCCGGGAGTGCAATCATTTGTGTACCCAGACGACAAAACACGATGAAAAATCACCTCGACCTCCCTTTATATGCATGATTTTTCAAGTCGAGCCAGTGCGAACAGCTGCGAAGTCATTGGAGCGTACGAGCTTCGTACCTTGTACTGGCGCACCGAGGTATTCCTTTTCTGAATATTGTACCGAGGGGAAGACCTGTTGAAACCCTTCTCAAGCTTGCAGACGAAGGCATACGCGCTGCGGAATAACTCTTCCATGTGAATCGGAATCGATATGTACTCTTCAGGGAGAGAAAAATATCATTGCCCAGATTGAAACTGCGACCCGCGGTGACTAAATAGAGTCGTGGAAAAACCAATGAAAAGGCTGGGGATTCAATTTGAATGGAGGTAACCTGTACTATCATCAACGTTCGTGCCTTGACTTACTTTGGTGGAATGAAACACACGTCTAATGGCACGGCACATGAGAACCAGTCTCCAAGGAAGAAACCTCTTGCCGTTGTCCCCTCCTCAAGGCACTATTCTGTTTGGCTTGTCCACCTTTCGTTCCCCGGCCTCAACTGACGCCTTGCAATGTATTTTCCTCCACAACCCGTTGATTTAGCCCGCTTCCTCCCATCCCTCCGCCTTTGCGCCGCCACGTTGATCAGCGGGCATACCGTAGACGATTATTGAGGCTCAAGCCAGGTACTTATGGTAACCCCATCCAAGCGGCAACTGGCAAGAGTGCTCCAGCAATGTTTTCGTCGCTTCTAGGTGGCGGCGTCGGCGTCGGCGTCGGCCGCACGGGCCTCGGAAGCATCACCCGGGACACGGTCACAAGGCTAACTGGGACCAGCCGGGAGACGTTGGCAAGGATAACAGGCACCGGGGCGAAGCTGACCCGCGTGGTGAACAACACAGTATACCTAAAGAACGCAAGTGAAGCCTTGAGAGTAATGGGGGACTTTTCCCACTGGTCGGTGGAGCTGAGGTAGTGACAAAACGTAACCACAGAGCAAGGAATACCACAAGGAGCGGAGAGAACATCGAGATATGGCCGGGAAACCACACACACGGGCACTGAAAACGATAGGATCGTCTCTAGCGTACAGATTTGAACTGACGTTTGTCCATCCGACTCAAGAGAAGACCGCACATATCATTGTGTGTCGCAACTCGTCCTTATGATCATATTACGAAGGATGACCGAGAAGTTCGCGATCCTGATTGACGGCTGGGAAATGGTCATACTCGCTTTTCAACCTATTCACAGTACACCGGGAACAAACGTTGGTGCAACAAAGAGGGGATATAGTACGGACGACGGCAGAGGAAGTGTGGTTCCGATTGCCACTCGGGGTTTGCGCGACGAAACAAAGGGGATCACGCCATCGCGATTTGCGTCTGTTTGCGCTGAAGTAGTGCTGCACATAGCGGTGGGCTGAAGAGCCTCGTCTACGTAGGTAGATGATCGTTTCACCGGACCGAGATGTGGAGGAAAATGAAATGAGCGTGGCCACAAGCCTTGAATCGTGCTGATAGACATGCGACGGAAGAGCATCGCGAGAACAAGAGAGCTTCCCTCGTCGCTTGGCTGCGGCGCCGACGGCGTTTGGTGGATAGGTTACTGAATATATGCGATCCAAATCGAAACTGGTGAGGACATTCAATGACTATTCCAGCATACATGAGGGCCAGTACAGGCTGAAAATAATTTTCTGGGTACCAGCACGCCTTTCCAACCAGTCGCTGCCTCGTCCGCATTGAGACAGGCCGCAGAGAGGGCACAGCTTGCAATGGGGCTCGCGGGCAAAGTACGGACTACCGGTAGATGGACGCGACGCATTTCGGTCATGGTTGGGACGATTAGACGAGGAGGTACTGAACCCGGCGAGCGTTCGTATCCAGTACCAGGGCACATGACTCTTGTTCGCTTTAACTTGCAGCACATCTGCTAGACTGCTACCTGACCGTAGGGGCATGCACGAAGGGACCAGACGATTTGGAAATGGACACCAAAGTTATTGTTTCTCTTGCCCGGGTGCCCATTTAGGGACACTAACAGAGTCAAGAACTTGGTGAGCCTGACCGGCCAAACGCTTGAGCATTGGTTGGGCGAGCAAAACACTTGTTAGAACTCGAAACAGCTATGACCGCTGACCAGACCAGCAACGTGGTTCCATCCAGCACAATTCCTTGCTGTTTGGAGAATGCACTCGAAAGGGCCAACATAGTGACGTACTGACGAACGGTTGGCTGCTTCCCATGATTGTTCGGTTCTGCTTGGGATGGCATACAGGTGCTCGAACAGCGAAAACTACGTTGATGATGAAGACCTTGGCCTTTCCGATAACGACGCTGGCGAGTCGGAAGAAACATAAAGCCGCGACGACCATTGCGGGAGCGATAATGATACGAGTGGCCTCCGGGAAGCTCATGAAGAAGAAAAAGGTCAGCAAGTATGGCGTGCCGGCCATCCCCGCGTGACGACGGGCGCCAGATGTGTTGGCGTCGTTAGTATCGCTCTCTGTGTCAGCCAGACGACGTACGTTGTACAATGGCGCGTACGGATGCTTCCGAGGTCAATTTAGCGACACAATTGAAAACGAGAAAGTTCCAGAGCGCAAAATATATTTGAACCTTGAGGCCTGACCGTTTGGAAGGAAACCGCAGGGTGGGGACGTTATTGTTACCCCAAACCTACCACTTAATGAGGTTGCAGACGAGGATGGAACGGTTGCCAGTTGTATCCGTACCAGCGCCAAGATATGCCACAAAGAGCAACACCGTCTGCAAGCAATAAAGATGAGAGTGCCACTGTTCGCACGATTGCAGTCCTCCTTTCATCCTCTTGGCAATGTTGAAGAACTACGCCGTGAGCGTCTTTCGCATGTAACACACTTTGCACCGACCTGGGCATGAAAAAACGAAACGCGTTCTTCCACGTTTGATGCAAAAACATTGTCCAGGAGAAGGAGGAGAAGGCGGCGATCAGAATCCAACAGTATGTTCGCGACCGAAAACACAACAGCGTCACTTCGAGGTACAGAGGGCTGGACGACCACTCCCATGCCAACGACAAGACGTGCTTTGCGTAGAAGTACCACACGCACGCTTCCCTACCCCTCATGCTTCCTGTTGCCTCATGCCAGTCCTTCTCAGTTCCTCTAGACCCGTAGAGCGGGGTCGACGTTCGCCGTATACGGTTGTTTCAATGTATTTTCGAATTCAGCATCAAAGGTCTCCGAATAGCGCTGGTCGTCTCCGTAAAAGAAAACACTGCATTACCACCCGTTTTCCCCATAATGGCTCAAACCCCAGCAATCAAAAAAAATTTGCCCCTCCCGATTCCACCATCTACCTGGCCCAACACTGATCTTGACCCGCGTCTACGGACTGAAACCAAGCGTAGCAGATTGGAACTGTTTCACCCTCCTCCCCCCCCCCTCTGGACGCTCCTAGTTTTACTACCACGCATCTTGCTGCTTTTGCTGATGTTGCTTGGTGACGTGCTGGCTGGCTCCATCATGCCCCAGGCGTCAAGACCTGTTCAGAAGCGTCTGCATCCAGGCCATGTACCGAGCAACCGCGAAGGGGAAGGCGGGCGTTGTTGTGCGTGCGTCGGGAAGGCGCTACATCGCCAGGAGAAGGTGGGTTCCCCTGCCTACGGTAGATACGTCCTGTGGCGGGGGCTCACAAATCTTTAGACCGCCCGTTCCCAACCTCTGCTGCTGTGCAACAGCCTAATCGGAGTAGAAGATCTCGCGGCAGGTCGATTCATTTGAGCATGGCAATAAAGTAATGAATCGGTTGATATTCCATTGGTGGTCTGAGGACAATATTATGTCGTTGGATGCTCAGTTCGCGCCCCTTTCCATCGGCCGTGCCGATGGTCTCCCCCATCTCTCTGCGAATCCCCCGTGGAGTCGAGCCTCTAATCAACAGCCTAAATACGAGTAACGAGAAACGGGCAACGAACGAGCGAGAGCAAGCCGAAAAGAAGCGGCGCAAAAAAAAAAGCGACAAGCGCCCAGCGCCAATGACGAATGACCAAATACTGCATGAAAATGAACGAGAGACTTCTTGGGGTGTGTCGACAGGTTTATGCGGACACGTCGGTGGGTGATAGGGCTCCAGGCACTGACCCGCGGGTGGCTCGGTCGTCGGAGGGCCCAGTCTCGCAGGACTTACACCCAACACATCGGCGAGGAGAGAGCGGCAGGGCGCGTTAGGTGCGCCGTGGCTGTAGGAATGCTATTGTTAACGGTCGATGCAGAGTGAAGGAAGGACCCAGCCGTTGGACCGAGCTTCCCGGTAGTCATGGATTTTCTATGCTAACCCCCCCACTGCCTCGTAACCTACAGAGGTGAAGTTGCAGCGACTCCTGCCCAAACAGCCTAGTGTTAAGGAGGACCCGATTCGCAGGGTATCCGTCGATTGACTTTTACCTGAATCGGTACACCTTCGCATGTTGTTGTTGTTGTTGTTGCTGTTGTTGTTGTCTTCACATTAAACCGCATGTCAGTTGCTAAATGCCAAAATCTAGCAAAGACTCTCAGCCCGTGGTCACGAAAGTGCTAGAGCCATCTGAGGATCTAAAGAACACGCACACATATAACGAGAAAAAGGTATCCAAGAGCCCGAAGAGGTACACCTAAAAATCCCTGCAGCACCGTATGCGTGCCCAAAAACTGAACTGCACGTCCGTCCCACCGTTCGACTACAGTAGCATCACCCCCTCCCTGTCCCACTCTATA
>CACKRE030003074.1:79837-113773 GCA_902602495.3 Ectocarpus sp. CCAP 1310/34
GCTGTCATCCGTACGCAAGGAAGTAAGCACAAGATGCCGAAAACCCTTAGCAGGATGCAGCGCACCCTTCATGCGACTCGCCGAATATCTCACGGCGCTTCGCGCTTGGTGATGTGAGAGCCTGGTCCGGTGAGAACCCGGCGTGCTCCGTCCCGGCTTTGTAGGGATGAGAGGTCAATGGTCTAACGACTACGGCATGCACGACTATGAGTACACCCCCCACCCCCCCCTTCACTACAACCCATGTCTAAGCAATAGCTTGTCGAGGAGCGAGGGGAAGAAGGGAGGGTAGGCGTCAGCTGGATTCTGGTTCGAATCTCCTTGGGTGCACACTTTTTCTCCTGACTTGGATATTTTCCCATGGACACAATGTTGTTGTTGTTTTGTTGTTTTTGTTTTTCTCCCATCATTGGACTCTGTCGTCTGCCCCTCTGGCCCCTATCCTCCACTTCTACTAGCTAGACGACCCAACCGGGGTCACATTGGAGGGGGGGGTTGGACCCCCTCCTGCGGTTCATGCCTGAGGTATTGTGTGTCAAACCTGAGAACACATCTTGGAGTCGATCCTACAAAGAACCTTGTGACACTTCCATCGAACTACCAATCCTGGCCACAAGAGGTTCCCAGTTGAGGGTAAATTCTGTAGGTGGAGAGTGTTCAAAGGAGGACCCGATTTGCAGCGTATCCGTCGATTGACTTTTACCTGAATCGGTACACCTTCGCACTAGAGTGTACCGAAACGGGTCCATCAAAACCACACCTGTCACACTAGGCGGGGGGTTATGGACAAAGTGGATTCGGGGCTACATTTCACTGCTAGCGGCTTCTTCTCAGCTAGCTCTGACTCGAGGGTTCTCCACATCAGAACTTGACATGTTGACTTTCTACTTTTCTACAACCATGGGGTGATGAAGTCTGAACTGTTCCTTCAAACAAAGATAATCGCCGGATTTGGTTCTAGGTAATAGTTTTTGGGACCTATCGACTGAGGAGGAACTCACGATGATGGGTATGGCCGCAAGTACAGGTGGGAGCAGCTAATTCGGAGGCGGGAAGACCAGGAGCTGCTAAACGGCGCTCGTTCAGAGGACCTTGATGATGACCTGGAGCTCCATAGGGTATGAAAAATGAAAAAGGGGGACCGTGTCCGGGTAGTAGATGGTAGGGCACGGCCAGACATGATCGGAAACGGCTAGGGGCGGGGAGGCAATTTGTTGTTGGCCCCACGGGAAAGTGACGAGCACGCTTGCGCGAAGGAGTGCTTGTTCCCGCGCGTTCTTGTATCATATGCATATCCCATTGGCGAGACCTGGCAACACGATGTGCGGCGGCACAGCACGATTAAATGTGACATTACTACTCTGCAGCAAGATCGGTATTTCGAGACTATTCAGCCCACCCCAGAAATCAATGAAGCCCACACCATTGCTGTTTGCCTCCACCATTATCATGCAGACGTTCATGAAGTACTGCCGATTCGGAGATCGGCGAAATACCGGCAGAATGGTGGCCGCCAAGCTGGCGGCTTTGTGCAAAGACGCCGGCATCATCGACAAGCGCTTTCCAGTGCAACGGGTGGAGATTTCCTTCTCCAGGCTGAAGCCCAAGGTATGTTGCATGTCTTTGCCAGCCGCTTTGTTTCCACATCCGTACGACAGGCGAACGACTGAGTGCAAACTAACAGTACATGCTCAGCTGGGCGACGGTACCTGCTCGACAAAATTATTCGGAACTAAATTTTTCTCCCTTCACACGATATGCTTGCGTTCCGGGTTGTTGCAACTCGAAAAACTGCATAGCAGAAACAACCCTAGAATGGATGGTGCAATACAAGGCAAACCACAATCGCCCCACAGCGTTTCTCATGGCATATCAACCACAGCGCCTAAAAATGTTTCTTCCTGCGTCCGTATAGACAGCCCGCGCACAGGGTTAGACTAGTGGTAGATCGACCAAGTGCGCGCCTTTGTTGCGGACCGTCGGCTCTTGGGGAATAAAACAGGACCTGAGTCATCTCCCGTATTCGAGCTTCTTGGCTGCGCTGGACGATATCGGCACGCAGCACCCGGACCTCCGTAGGCTGGCGGACGCCGCCACCGCGGCGGCGCAGGAAGAAAGTGTTGCCGTGCTCGTCAGAGCCATCCCAGGTGCGACTACTGCCGTCTCCTCATTGGTTGAAGCCGACCGTGGGAGCGGCGTCGGAAAAAAATCAAAACGTCCCTACAACCGCTCCGCGAAAGGCGGGGCGACGTCTCCCACGAACGCAGACGGAAAAAGAAGCAGGGCGGAGAACTCCAGGACCCCGACGACAGAAAATCGAGCGGAAAAAGCGGCAAAGCTGGGGGTACGACCCGGTGCTGCAGGGGCAAAGAGCCCCGCAGGTGGCGGGGCCACGGCTAAGGTGGCTGGGGCAAAAGCAGAGGGAGAGGGGGCAACGGCCGAAACGTTCGAGGTTGACTACCTAGGAGGATTTCGACCAGACGACCAGCGCTTGCTGGTTCTTCTACAAAAGTACGTCTTCGTAAACTCTCAAGCCGGGAAGGAGGTGAGGGAGTCGGCGCCAAACATGCCGCTACCGATCATGAGGCACGCTCGTTCAACAAACCGAGACTTGTTTTATTACTCCAGAAATAATCATGGTTTTCTGCGGCAGCTAGTGCGCTTCAGTCTGAACCGACGTCAATAAGCGGAACGGGGAGGTTAGATACATTGTTGTGTGGCGATCGCCACCAGTCTACCGCCAACGTGTTTTCTCTCACTGGCATCTGCTCCAGGTCTGGTTCCTGGGCGTTGTCAGAAATGTAAAATGCTTTCGTTCACCATCTCAAGTTTCCTTGTTACAAAAATAATTGTAGGCGGTGTTTCCGCACACCCGTCGTCGTGCCTCGTACTAGTTGGCAGAAAACTGTTGAACTCCGGCAGGCACGCGTGTGCGGAGTGGATGAATGATCATTGTCCACTCAATAGAACAACAACATCGACTACAGCGGCAGCACGATAAGGGCCGCCCGCGACAAACCATGTCGACTTATCCTTGCCGTCGTCGTCATAGGCGTGCTCAGAGATGGAGGCCGAGGGAAGGGGGGCGAGACGGCGCGCCCTCGACCGACTCGAAGCGGCCGCCGTGGTGGTGCAGGCCTGCATGGCGAGGGGTTGCTCCGGGAGAGCACTGGCGCGGGAGGCATCGGGGCGGCGGGAGCTTGACAGGCATAATACAAGGCTCAACTGGGCTGCGTCACTGCTGCAAACAAGGTGGATGAAAACGCACAGCAAAACGAGGCCGGGCGTAGCACGGTTCACTCTCAGGACCCTATTCGTGAAGATATATTGTATGCAAGAACAGTATGTTTGGATGGATCGCTTAGAATTTGTTGCAGGAGGCGTCCAATGGACCACGATTAGCCCTTGTGGTTGACATTGCTGCGTTGGTTCGCAGCCAGTCTAGCAAATGTTTTACCCATGTCTCCGTTCTTCATCTGTTGCGAATCGCCTCCCTCTCCAACTACAGGATGCGGGCGTTTGCGGCTCGGACGCGAGCGGCCAAGATGGCGGTGAAGCGGTACTACCGGTGCTTGGACGGCCTCACCGGGGCCGAGTACTATTTTGACCCAAAGACAGGTAAAATGGCAAGGAGCCAGCTGTTCACCACGGAAGAGACAAGGAGAGACAGAGCTGCACATTTCGATGATAACTGGATCGAATATGAGGGTGTACGAACCGGAGAAGAAAGCTCAGCCGAAAAATCCATGCCAGCCGACCGACCCACATCATCAACCTTTGACGCAATTCCTAGGTGGAGTTGCCGAGTATCTCAGGCATTCAAACCTTCCAGATATAGTTGCCGACTTTGTGGAGAACTGCTAGGATTCGTTAGGGACAACGACTACAATTTGGTAGCTCGTGTGAAACCGGATGACGAAGCACGCCGGTAGGGAGCGACGGAAGAAAGCGACGGAGAACGACGTTGCTATGGTCTCTTGCCATGGCAGGGAATATTGGCAGTGTGCCGACCATACGTGTCAAGAAAATGATAACCACACGGCTTGCTGCATGAAACGGTCGCTTCATTCACCCTACCATGGAACCCGTTGCGGCTACTCTTGGCATCCCATGTAGGAACGTTACGATATTTCCGTGTCATTCGGTGCTCAGCTTCCCCACCATGTCTAGAGCCTGGGATGCTGTTTATCGTGTGTCTTTTCGTTGTTTTTGTTGGCGACTTTTGCTGCAAAACCTCGAGATAGGGAAGTCGTCTTGGGCGAAGCCTAAGATTCTGGGAAAGTTCGACATCTCCACGGCGGTCGTCGTCCCCGCGGGAGAGGAGATCATGGTGCCGATGTGCCACGAGTGCGCCGAAGAAGTGGCCACTGAGTGAGTGCGTGACAAGGTCGAACAGCAAACATCGATGCTGAATTCGTGCCAAACCATGGCCCGCAACTTTTTCACAGACCAAGTCTCGAGGACGTGCACGGGCATATGCCACTCGATGGCGTAGAAGATGAGGTTGGAGAACCAGAAAACACGATGCGACGCCGCTGAAAGCCCCTCCGCTTGCCCCCGAAAATCTGCGCGGAATGCGTCGGCGACATGTACTGCGTACCTCACATGCACACCCAGCATTGGGCATTTTGGGGGGGAAATTGACTGAGTTCTGGAGTTCTTTAGTCTAGGCCGTCACCTGTGTAGTCCGTATTATCACGCGGATTCGCTTTTCATGCGTGGTTTGTGCCGCTGTGTTGCGCTCTTTCCAGAATTTGCGCGGACTGCGGCGAAGACATGCTGTGCCGTCTCTGCGTCGACCGAACCCACCGCACCGGCAATGCCTCCACTCATCTCCGAGTGCCGATCGAGATGTGTGAAGAATGCAGCTTTCAGGTACGAGAAAAACCGGTGCAGATTTGGTTGATTTCGTACGTGCGAAGTTTTCGTGGTTTGTGGACTTGTGGCATTGCATTCCCACCACAGATGCTTCAGTACATCCTAAACCGACCCTTCTATGTTGTGCAACTTGTTCCGAAACTGACAGCTTGCTGGTGGCACCACCGTATCTTCCACACAATCTTGCTACACGTATATACCAGACCATGAATTGCCAATGCGGTGGGCAACAACGGATCAATTGCGAGGCTCTTTCATCTTTTCACTGCTCACAAGTTTTAGCCGACGGTCGGGTGTAAGCGAAATGTCTCAAGCCGTCGAGACCATCGGCGGAACTTGCACAGATTTTTCACCATCAATTTGAAAAATCGAGGAAGCTCTCGCCGGTACTCAAGGATAAAAGAAGTCACATTCTTTCCTGTGCGCGGGGTGCGACGATGAGCAGCCGTTCGCTCTCGCTCTCTCATTTTTTGTGTTTAACCTACAGGTGGCCGTGAAGCATTGCCAGCAGTGCGGCGACAACTTTTGCGTGTCCTGCTTTGCGTACCTTCACCGCAAAGGGAGAATAAGGCGCCACACCTTCGAGCCGCTCGTTGGAATATGCCATGATTGCGGGGACAGGGCACAGGTGCAGCAATGAGTACACGCGGATTTACGGATAGATAAGGCAGCCATCAATGATGGGACGGGGGCTCAAAGTTAGAGAAGATTGCGATGCGTAGTGTACGAGCCGTGGGATAACAACGGGATGGAAAACGGAGCGACGCTTTGGTATGTTGATACTGTACATAGGACGTTGTGGTTCGACATTGGTTCATTATCCCACTTCAATGGTTTCTATTTTGACATTTCCACGACATTCGAAGTGCTCGGCGTTGTGATTTGCTGTTATCGACACATGAAGCAAGGTGTTGTTATCGCATGGTTTTCGCGTGCAGTCTATTTCCTTGTTTGTATCCCTTCGATTCCCGTTGCAGCCGAGCGAATCGCTGCCTTTAGAGGGCACACGCCAAAGACAGGTGCGTACTTCCCGACGGTGGCGTATGTCCTCGACATGATTCCTGAAACTCCGATTTCCTTGAGAGTATTTATATATTACCGTCGCCGTCGACATTGTGTGCCGTGATGGAAAATAGGCTTTCCAGTGCTTTGGGTGCGACGCGGAAGGACGTCTGCTTCTTTGCAAAAGGTGCCTGGAAGCTCGCCACCACTACCTGCTGCCTGACCAACTCGCCGAACACCGGTGTGTGGATACCGTCTCCAGCTTGAACGCAGTTCATGCCACCGAACATTTCATCGCAGTCGTCTAGAACCTGGTATCTCCACCGTCCACCTTGTCGTTGGCGATGGTCAATGCATCGGTGTTTCGGTGTTGGTTTTGTCACCCCATCGGGCGGAGTTGAGGTTTTCAGCTGACCGTCCGATGTTTTTCAACGATGCGTTGTTTTGGTTCGTTGTGTATGGTGTATACTCGTGTTTGTACTGTCTCCGGGGCGGCGGGTGCTGTTGTTTTTTGCACGTTTCGTTGAAGTAGACTTTCATGCCTATGCCCCATAGTGAATGAATGGACGACACAGTTGCCTCATTTCAGCATTCTTGACGTTCGGATAAATAAAGGATCGAGGCGGTAGGGCTCCGATCGCTAAAGGTCAAGTGTTTGAAAGAAGAGCAATCGTCGAGGGCGAGGGAGCTCTGGATGAAGGCGGAATCCGCGGCCGCCGGCAAGAGGTCCAGAGACAAGAAAATGCTTGCCGCTGCCATCAAAATCCAGGTGATTGGACGCCTTTTCCGTATGCCGCAAGTGAATGCCACTACTGGGGCCTTTCCGCCGTTAAACTGAATCGGTCTAGTCCGCACAAGCTGACGTGGTCACCGGACATCGCCGGTGGCAATTTTGCGTATTGTTGTACTACATTATACAACAGTTAATTTAGAGGTCGGCCATATAATACTTAGCGGATCATGGCCAATTCGCCGATTCTGGTCGTTGTTCCCTTTGCATTTTCCAGGCAGTGTGCAGGGGCTACCTGGCGAGAAAGAGGCGAAGACATTTGATGGATCAGCACCTTCTATGGAAGATACAACGCCACGAGGACGATCAGGTATGAAACAACCATCGGGAGAGGCATATAGACAGTCTTCAGCTCGATTTCTCCGTGTACAACCCGACCTGAGGGACAGGAGAGAGACAAATACAAGCCAGGTTCCGTACCAACATGGTCCTCCATCCTCCCAAACAGCTTTACCTTCATGTTATTGCTTGAACGAAGAAGCAACAACTTGCTGGCCCAGACGCGAGAAATGCATACGTTGAGTATGATTCAAAGCCTGACAGTATCTCAACCATAAACCACCTACTTGCTGCCAAGGGCAAGAATTGAGTGAGGTGCCGGCATTTGCGACCAGTATTTTCTTCATTTCAAGTGTTCAAACCATTCTGAGGCTCGATATATTGTTATGTAGAGTGATTCTTTCGAGCAGGTCTGCACTGCAGTTTCGTCTATCTTCAGCAGGCCCTGCTTTATGCACCACAAAGTGTTGTAGAGGAAGCGTTCCCCGCTTGTGCAGCTGATGCAATTTCGAGGAACAGCTCGTTTGCTGTATGTGTTTCGGATAGGAAACTGCCGTCGAAGGAATGAAATTCGGAACAACCGACTGAATTTTGTATTTGATATGCTTCACACAACCGCTGGCTCGGGAGAAGGTGCTTACCCAACTTCTGTCTTTTCTCTTCGTTTTTTTGCCATTCGGTTTCACCGACACCGGTAAACGGTTTTTGTCCTTGCCATTCAAATGCAAGTGATCCATTCACTTTTGTCTAGGCCAAGCAACCGGATCGCCCGCGGGGAGCTTTGCATACGGTGCGTTCGAAACGGTATTGCTGTCTGCCGAATGTTGAAATGCTCAACAAGCCTATTGTTGTGCAAGTTTCGTCGATACATATCGATCGTCCGACAACCCTGCGAGCAGATCCGAAAGAAATTTACGTACAAGGTTGCTCGCTATTTCGGCAAGGCGCGTCTTCTCAAGTCCGACACGAACCAGGAGATCGTCCTCAAGCAATATCCAAGGTACGGCCGTGTATTTAGCTGTGGTATTCATGTGGGAGTAATTCAGCAGCAGATACGGGCTCGCCTCAACCACAGCTTCCGTCCCGTAGTCGCTCAACTGTGATAGGAGAGATGGTAGCGGTGCCTTCGAAAGACGAAGGATATTGAAGGAGAACACACACAGCGATCTTTGGCCTGTGCTTCACAGCAGACAGGACGTCAACTTCGCGAAGGCGGGCTCTGGGTATTATCGGACTTGTACCGAACATATTTATTGGGATCCGGTGATCGCCTCATCTTCTAGAACGGCACAGCGACCGGTGAAGACTTGCCTTGTCGTGTGGGTTCCATCCATGGAAATATGCTACAGTGGATATATTCGCGTGAGACAATCGGCGAACATCTCCGATGGAGAATCGAGTTTTTAGGGTTTGATGGGCACCCCGCCCACGGGCATCCACTGTGTTTCTGTGAGGGATTCACGCCTATGGTTGGATCGCGCCTACCTTCTTGCGCTTGGAGTTCCTGTTAACAATGCTCGATGTCGACGGTGTTCAGGTGGTGGCAATCCACGATCATGGACATCGTTAGACCCACCTTTGGCTGGCACGAAGGGGCTAAGATGGTCCGGGAACAGGCGAGTTACAGTGGTGTCTGACTCTTGACATATGAATCTGCTATCGCCATGCCATTAACTGCAACCACTCCTTTGAATCAGGCAACGTTTCTTGTGGGTTGTTGCGAAAACGTGCGTATTGTTTATCATGGTTTTGAGCAAATGAAGGGTGGTTGCACATCATGATGCTCTACAAGTATCCCAAGGGTTAGAACTGAGATCTCTTGCAACTCGAATCCATACATTTAGCTCTTGGCATCATTTTCAATACATATTATCACGTTGCCACTACGAAATACTGATTATAGAAGCGTTGTGAACCCTGCTACTCCCAGGAGTTCTTCGCGAAGAAGACCAAGCGAAAAGGCCGGTGGAAGGTGCATGCGGCGCGATTGAGGTTAGGCGGTGAATCGCTCCGGCTACGAATGGCGAGGCGAAAGCAACGCAAGTACGAGAGGTTGCGAGACAAAGCCGTGGGGGTTTACAAGGTGAGAGTGCATCAAAGTTCAGAGAGAGGCGTCTTCGTTCCTGCAACAACGGGAGCTCCTTGACGCTGTTGTCTATACATAACACCTGACGTACATCCATCAAGTATGTCCTTTGGTGTGCTCCTCAGGACAAGAAGCGAACTTCCGGGGTCAGACGCTACTACGTTGAATGCGACCCACCTACCGAATGTACACCGAAAAGGTCCACCACTAATGGAGATCTACAATACCGCTCTTACCAGCAACCCCGAGATAAGACACAGCGTAGGGAATAAAACCGACGGAAACGAGGCGGTAGATCCCACCTCCTCAACTCGGAAGATGATGAAGAGCCCATGAAAAAATGATGATAGGAAATCGCCCATACCGCTCCCCGCGGGATGGAAATTTGCAAGCGCCCCCATTGGAGCATGTGCTCCGGGAGTATTTGCACCACCATTATTCTCCACGCACACTCCACATTTGTTCTCGATTCCGCCCGGCAGCATGCTCGGGCGAAAGGAGGGGTGAGCGCGGACCACAAAGATGAACTGCAGCAGAATTCGCGAAAGGCGAAACGCGCGGTCCAAAACCAAGAACAAGAGCGGGAGAAGGTAAGGCCACATCTTGATTTATCGCGCGCCGGAATTCACGACTCTGTCCCCAGTAGTAAAGAACCCGGTCGGTGCTACGTCGACGAGTTCAACGGGACACTTGGACGACTGCTAGGAAACACCATGGCTGTTGTGACTCTTTACGTGGATATAATTCGTAGGCGGAAGAAAGGGTGAAAGCAGCCGAAAACGCACTGGAGGCGCTCATCGGCCCATTCCGTTTGAGAAACAACGTCAGAGCTGCGGTAACGAAGGGAATGCTCATGCCGTTCCCAGTGTCAATGCAAAAGGGCAAGGCCAATGCCCGACTGGAGAAGGGACAGAACATGCGAGAGGCGAGTGATGCTGCTATCTGTGATTCTGTTTTGTCGTGTGTTGTGTGCAGTGTTCACGTTATTGAAGAACGGTGGCATTCGGGTTCTCCAGCACATCACCGCTTTCCACAACAATTGTAACTTTGCCTCGTAGACCCTGCTGTGCGACTTATGACCTCCGCTGTCATCACTGGTTTCGTCGATAGCACTTCAAACACTCATGAGGGGTCGCCGTTTCAAACACGATAAAGTCTTCGGTGCGATGCGACAGTAACTTTCAGTGTTTGTGTTCTGGTCCTCGTCGCCGAATTGCGCGACCTGTATTCGTGTATCTTGTGTGTGTTATTTCATGGAAACATCAGGAGATCAACGTCACCGTGATTTTCCACAGGAAGTGTTGCGAACACTCTAGACTTGGATCTTGTAACGTTTGAATTCCCTTCACTGCGTGCCTCGCACAAGTTTCGTTTCGTCTTTCCCAATAACTTCATGTTCCTGGTATAAAACAAAACAAAACAAAACAAGCCGCATGACAGGTACTCAAGTGGATGCCGTACGGAAGGAGAGTGCGCGTGGAGCCCACCGATCCTTCGTCAGTATACTTCTTGCCGGAGGCGGGGACGAGGGCTTGCCCCCGTCCTCCATCGCATGCATTCGGCCCATTCTACGTAGTTGGTGTAAAAGAGTCGCGGCAGAGCGACAAGAAGGAAAAGGCCGCGGCGACGGCGGCATTAGCCTTGGCTGAAAATCTGGCATCGAAGGAGCCAGGAGATACCAGGGAGCGGCCTGCAACCGGATTGGGCAGTGGAGCGGCTGCGACGACACCGGCGGAGAGTATTGACGAGGGTGGTACAGCGGTTGGTGCTGATGGCGGGGAAGACAGTTTGGGTGATCTCAAGGTAAGCACGACTGCCGTCGACAGCGACGAGGTGCTGGTTGGAACTTGATACAACTCGCTGTTGGACAATGACCACATTCTTGAAATAACAGACCCGAAGCACGCGGATAAGGTCGGTTCGACAACGGCGCAGGCATATTCCGTGGCCTGCTCGCCTGTGATTGACAAGGTTCTGAAAGTTTCCCCTCCCCGATAGTTCGCTGCACCCCATGCTCGTACTATTTTAGCGGATACCCTCGTAGGCCGTACAGCGTGATTACTTCGAACTCTCCCCATGGCCCGTTGCGGACTTGGCTTTGGAACCATGCGCCTTATCATTGTTCCCTTTCCGAGGCAGTCGGGTTTGGTAACATGTATTTGGGACATCAACTCCGATGAGGTTGCATTCTTGCGAGTGTGTCCTTGGCCGCTAGCGTTGATAAAGTGGCGAATGACTCCTACCCCCTGCCCCGGCACGCCCATGCCTACCGTCACCCCTACAGGCACAATCGTCCCCAGTGCTCATCCTTGATCGGCAGTGGCTTCTGGAGGAAGCGCCTCTATGCCAAGCCTACGCCATGCCTATCTTGCCCGTAATCCAAAAGGCGAGCTTGATTTGCGGGTTGTAACACAACTTGTTCCAGCGTGGTCGAATCAAAACAACCGGAGAACGATCGCGAAAATATGTGGTGGTGCAGGATGTCTTGGAGCACCAGTCTGTCGTTGTCCTAGACGCACGTTACGTCGACGACACTATTTAGATGGTGTCCCGGCGATAGTTGTGGTGCAACAACAGGGCATCGACAACAACTAGTGCACGGCAGATAAAACGCCCGGCGCAGCTATCCAACCAACTCTTGCTGATCGACTACTCGGGCTCCTCTAGCACTTCGTGTACTAACCGCTGTCCTTTTCCCGTTCTCCGACCTCGAACCGATCTCCCTTCAAACACAGATCTTGATGGTGCTGCGTACGGGCATACGGGACAGCTCCGTCGTGCAGGTGGCGATTAAGGTGGCCGTTGTTGGCACGCATCAGCACAGAGACAGGCTGGAGAGGTGGCAGGCAAGTTCATGAAATATGACATCCTTGAGGCAGCGCTGCATGCAGACCCAACGGATTTAGTCGTCTTTGCTGTCCTGATGCCTTACCACTCAGAAAAGGAGGGTGCGTTCTGGAGTGCTCAATAGAGCAAAGTCATGACAATGGAAACCACATCCCAAATCTCTGGAGCAAGCCCATGCAGCGAGATGAATTTCGTCGTGACCATCCACTGATTGCTACGCGGCGATATCGGGAGTTGTGGCCAAGGGCAGTGCAAACACATTGGGTGGTCGTTGAGTCAAATTCTACCTGGTGCCCTGAACACGAATTACGTGGAACCTAGCGTGCGGGCCTTGCTGTCCGCACTTTTCACAACGAGAACATTTTCGGAGGTCCCCGCTTGTTGTCGACGAGGGCCGTTCGTTGGAGTATGGCCAACGGGAGTCTGATGGTCTTGCGAGAAGACGTCAAGAGAAAACCTACCCTGCCTTCCGGTCAACTTGAAACAATAGAACAAGCAAATAAGAAGGTACGACTAACCAAAGGTGTGTGTAGTTCTGGTGCGGGAGTCATAATACGCATTGGAGTAGGCCCGGAAAGGACTCATGCACCATCGAAGCAAGAAACGCGTGAACCAATATTGTTTGCTCATTCAAAGCCACAACTGGTCAACGATGCGACTGGTAGACTCGCGTGCTCGCGTATCACTATTTGAGAGCCGCATAACGGCATACCTTCGGTATATTCCGAACGAATACCTTGAAAACATGCATGCACGCTAGGGGCAAACTCTCTTGTATCTGGTACCTGGTACCAGAGCCGATTTTTCATGAAAACATGACGTGTTTGGCATGCCATTCAGTCTCATGCGCCAAGCATTTTCGGATTCTTGAACACCGCATTTTCCGATCGCGAGCAGACAAAGTTCGACGATGACAGCAACATGCACGCGCGGCTTGAGCGATGGGCAGCGGGGAGCGAGGCCTGGTCCAAGAGGCTCATGCTTCGTAGGCGGAAGCTGTTCGACGTTGAAGAAGGATTCCAACCGGAGAAGAGAAGGGTGATGGAGGCGGTGGAATCTGTGCTCGCGCTGTGGACCAGGTGCGTGTGTGTGCTTGCGCGCAATAGCTGGATTAGATTCAATCTACCGCAACAGCTGCACCGTGCAACAGCGTCGGTCCTCGCATTGTGTGCTTGGTTGTCGGTTATCCTGTTCGATAAAAAGGGGTACCGCGCTCCTGGATTCTTACGGCATCCCACAATCGAACAAATAGCCCTTCCCGCGGAGGGAAGGATGGGGCATACATCCGGCTGTGCTATACCCAAGGGTGGACCACTGGGTGCACCTGAATATCTGGGGCACGGGGGACAGATGTTCGATAAAATGTCGGCAGGCGAAGAGCGGAATAGGATACTGCAGCCCGCATGCCGGGGGGACCTAAGAGTGTGGCGTTCAAGGCGAAACATGAAAACAGACGAAACCGTTGCAACGTTCTCCCTCGCTTTGTTTGGCGGAACTCTGAATCCCAGTCTACAAGAAATGACCGACTTCGCAAAGTCTGCGGCAGCAACGGGGCTGGCCTCCACGCAGGGGGCAGACGGAAAAGGGATAATCGGGGGCAAACTGGGCCGTGAGGTGGTTGTGCAGCTGTTCAAGAAGTGGGTGCAGTCGGATGATAGGACCAAGGTGAGTGAGATGTACTTTCGTAGCTGCATTGTGAAACTGGTGTGACGTGTATTCTCAGAAGCATTTCTTTCGCAAGCAATCGAGGTTGTGAAGTACATCTTTCCGGTACAAAAGGTGTGGGGCGCCTTGAGGGTTCTCCAAGTACAAGGCAATTTACCGTGTGCAAGACTTGAATTTCAATACCGCATCACCGCCCGCCGACCCAATGATAACTTGCACCTTGTTCCACTACTGGATGGATAGGTTATCATCATGCACCGGTCTGGGAAGGCTGCGAATGAGCCAGCTGTCGAGGTGGTTCAGGTGGTGGGATACATTAAGGTCGACCTGGACACCCCTACCCCCGTCCTGAGGGAGTTCATAAGGCGATTCTGCGGCGGTTGGTTAAACGAGCACGCCAAGGTAAAAGCACGTGGAGCTACTACCAGCACATAGTCTCATGAAACCAAGGCGCGTGGCAGCATGTTACCACGAGTTATCTAAGAGCTTTGCATAGTTTGCGAATCGGGTCCGCACGAGTGCGTGTCGGACTGCAGATGTGCCCGAGTTGTGAGGAATGGGGGTCAACGAGTGCCCATGGAATTCATTCGGATAGGAGCACACGCAATAGCCATGAACTCAAGGCAGTGGTAGCAAAGACCGTGATACCTTCCACCAACGACCGGGTTTTCTCGCGTGGAAAAGGAGTTGTTCAGACTGTATTTCCCATAGGAAACGTAGGTCATTCGGGGTAGTTCCGATCGCGAGGTAAAGACAAAATGAGAGTCAAAGCCCACGGAGTGGATGACGACAGAAAAAAAAGGCTCCACAACCAAGATATGTGGATCGCTGCGACCTGTTGGTCGTGTTCCGCCCTTCCGTATACCGTTGTTAGGGAGATCACTTCGTCATGGAAGATGCGACGGGCACGGTAGTCAGGCGGAACAGGGAAGGGGGCAAGCAGAACGCGACGGCAATGGACATGGTGCAAGAGCGTATTAATAAGGCCACCCGCGACACCGAGTCCGTGATTTTCGTACAGGACGAGAGGAGTAGAACGGTGAGAATAGAAGGTGCACCTGTGCACTAGAAAGAACATGATCGGGGGATTAATTGTTCATGTAGAACCGACGAGTTGAAAATTAAATGTGGCCTGTCGCGAAAAACGCCATAGGGTTGTCACGATGGGAGGAGCTAAGGATGGAGTATAAATCAGGGCGTGGATTTTTCATGCGCCATGATGATTTGTTTGGTTTTTTATCGTTGTTGGCGTACCACATCGCAAGGCCACAAGGTCGACGTGGAAGTTGTTTATTTCCACCTCGAACGAAACACCTGCGCGGCACACAACCCGACAACCATCAGCCTGTCCATGAACGAATGGGCTCCCTCGATGCCGGAAGCATGTACGACACGAGAAACATCGCGGCGACCCTGAAAACGGTGGTGGGAGGGATTCTATCTCATCATGACCGTCACCTACGCTCCATGCTCCATGAACTCTCGAGCACCGTCTCAAGCAGCTTTTCGTTCTGAACACATCCTATTCACCCTTCCCCAGGACCCCGACGCCGAGGTGGAACTCGTCCTCATCCCCGAGAAAGATTTCCTCGATCCAGAGTCGACGCCTACGTTCGAGGACGGAGTCAACGCTGACGAAGGAGAAAAAGGTAGGTCAGGCCGGACTTCTTGTTCTCGGTCTTTGCAACAAAAGGTAATGAGGTGACATGCACATCTGTTGAGCCTCGTGCCCAACGACAGTACAAGCAGTATTTTTTGTGTAAACTACTAGGTGCGAGATTCTGGTACCTGCAACATACGCTTGCAGTAACCGCCACCAAGACCACGTCCCCGATTATTGCGTGGGCCTAAAATCAAGCTTTTTACCCGCATGCGGTTTGTCATGATTGGTAACACGTCGACACGCGGAAAAGACCACGGCGACGGCGACGTCGACGCACAGGGCGCACGAAAAAAGCACCGCGAGGAAGACGGTGCGGACGGAGGGGACGAGAGATATGCAGATGGGCGTTCCAGCGACGTTTCTTCCGACCAGTTCAGCGCTAGTATCGGTTCCATGGGGAGCGACCTGGAGGAGGACGAGGACGACCCCTTCGCGGCAATGCAGAAAGACTTGCAAGACGAAAAGGACGCACACAATTCGGCGACCAAGAATGACACTGCTGGCACGAACGAGGCAGCTAGAGGATAGGGATAAGCTGGGGACGTATTGATCCTGGCGCCAGTCGACACACCTCGTCGGTGAATATGCTTGACGTGTCAGACGGGGCTACACAAGAAATAGATCAAACAGGAGCATTTGCAATTTGAAATGATACTTTCTTTATTGCCTGCCGTGCCTCCTATGGTGTATGCGTTTGTTGTTTTCCCGACAAGGGTTCAGTGGTTCTTCCCCATCGAGCCTCACGTCTATTTTGCATTTTTAAGTGTGTTAGTCCAGTCCATTCTGGCGACAGTCTACACACGCTTTGGTGTATGTGTTTTTCGTGTGCGCGGGGGTCACATAGGAGCTGTTGAATTGTAAATGTTGCTTTACACCCCACCTGACATTTTGGGTTGCTTGCATTGTGGCCTTTGTCACGTGAAAAGGGGTCAGCTGTGTCGTTCTCTCGTCGGCCGCGAGAAAATCGTTTCCCACCGTAAGTTGCAACGTTTTTTTTTCTCCAAAAGATGATCGAGTTCCAACCTGCTAGTGCTAACCGCGAGGCAATCGGGATGACTTTTGGCGAAGTCGCGATCCGCGCCCTAAATACGAACCTCTATCATAGTTCGACGACCAAATACAACTTGCTGCCTGAGCGAGGGTAGCTTGAGGTCAGTGGTGGGCTTCACTGCGACGAGCGATTGCTTCATAAGAGCGCGCAAGGAGTAGCCTTTCCCTGCGTACACACGAAGTCCGAGACTTTCGAGGAAGGAGGTTGGGGAAGTGTTGCGTCGCCGGGAAGGTAGGAGGTTTCAGTGCTGCTCTTTCGAAAAATAGGTCAACCAGCCGCTTGCTCACCTTACCCAATATTGACTCTTACCGTGCTCTCAAACGGCCGTAACTCTTCGTCCGTGAAGCGCAAGAGGCATCGTCCCAAGAAAATTGGCGGTATCGTACCCACAACCCCACCACAACCCGATAGATCTCTTCATAACCTCAACCCTGAAGTTCCCACGCACAGTGCTGCAACTGACGATAGATTTTCAGTGATTTTGTTCGGTGCACCCCTCTATCCATACTGTGTTCAGCCATTGGACTTCGTCGGCGAGCGCTTATCAACCAACTTCTCCACTTCAGCGGATGCTCGACACGATACTAGATCTTCAACAACCGGTCAATCTGCTGCTGGAGCTCCGGGTCGATCGGTGGTGTCGCGTGGGTGAAGTCGCTCAGCTCCGATATGCACCTGGGGGCAAGAGAAGCGCACACAAGCGTTGTCGTCGCGAGCCGTGCACTCTATGGTTAACAAGATTGTCATGATAGCGCTTCAAGGAACGTAGGCCAGAAGTCGGACGTATATCTCTCGAAGAGCAAACCATACATGCACCGGTCAACTGTGGTAGTTGGCGCTCGCGCGATCGGTCAGAATGATGGCGAGCGTTTCCCATCACAGACCCACGCACAATTTGGCTAGGGGGATCCAGACTAACGGTACAGATTGAAAGAAGAGAACCAGACGAGAAAGTGGGAGGGGGAGAGATAGAGAGAGGAGGAGGAGGAGGATGGGGCGAAAGAAAGGCAAGCATGTGACCCAGTGACGACTACACTGTTTCGGACCCTGTCCACGTCCATTCCCACTCTAATTGGCGAAAAGCTGGGAAGCAAAGCATGGTTTCTACCTCTGTGAAGAAATTGGAACACGTTAGACCTGGCGGGGGGTGAGATGAACCGGGACCCGGGTATGGGCTTGAGTCAGTACCCACATACTCACCGGACTGCTATCATCTTCTCCTTGGTCGCTCTGATTCCCACTTCCCAAGCTTGCCGCCGTTCCTCTTCAATAACGCGGAGCCGCTGCAACTCGCGAATGAGCCCCCAATATCTGAGTAGAGCACCATCACCAAAAGGTTGTAGGCACACGCCCTAAACGTTCGTGTTGTGGTCATCTAGATCTGTCGCTCGTGGAGTGGTGCAGACACTTCTCATGTTGAAAACATTGGAACTTGCAAGATATTGACTGAGAGTAGACCGAACAACTCTAGCTCTTGACCTCTAGAATACGCCCGGTCAGCGACACAAGACGTCCTCTGGACGACAGCATCCGACACATCCTCCAATACTCCACTAGATATCCCTTCCCGTACAATCGGTAGACGGGCAGAGCGAGCCCACGTTTGCAGTGTGTCCCACCAAACTCAGGCACCATCGCGTTCAGTATTCGACGACAGCAAGGCAAACATCCATGGGTATGAGTCTAAAGTATAGGCTTGCGTACAGTAATTCGGGGATGGCGACAACACCGTACACGAGATCAAAACCACGAAAGGATTTGAAGCAAATAAAGTGTCGATTTCGAACCGCACCTGTCTCCCCGCGCGAGCTGTGCGGCTTCCTCCCGGCTCATTCGCTCCAGCTCTTCCCCTTCCAACCGCTTTCTCTCTTCCGCCTCCTTGTCCCTCTCGACCTTCCTCCGCTCTTCCCCGGTTGCCCTGGAGCCAGCGTTGGCGCGAAGCTCAGCGAGCTGACGCTTGCGCAGCAGTTTCGCTGCTTGCCTCTCCTTCATGCGTTTTTCGCGTTCCGCGGCTTCAATCCTGGTTTTCATTCAGGTACGCATTCTGTAGTGAGTGCCGGGTGCGGGATATGGATATTGTGTCCGACTGTTGTAAACGGTTGTTCAAATGGTTCATTTTCGTCTGGAGCGGATCTTTGCCAACTGCTTCGAAGCGTGCTGTCATCGGGTGTGACCCAACTCTACACGAAAAGGCTATCAAACTAGTCAATCCGACAGAAGACCGTTCTCCACAAATATCTCAACTCACATCCGCTTCTGCCTCTGCTTTTCTTCGATTTCAGAGGCTACACCGACCCATCGCTCGCACAGGTACGAGAAGCGTGCCCGTCTCCCGCAAGAAGTCTGCCACTCTCGCACGTCTCGTCGAAAATTGAGTACTTCCTCGGTTTTCTTGGCCCCTTTGGGTTCCAAGACCAAGTACAGCACGTCGTCAATACGTCGGGGTACCAACGTCAGGTTGATTGTGTGGTTGAAAAGCGCCAAAAGACGTACTACGCCAACGAGCCAACCACATTACTGGCGTGTAGATAATCAAAAGACGCCTTCAGCAGCGCGTCTCTCCAGGGATTGCGGAAAAACGCCCCCCAAGACAGCCGACGGCGACTTCACGCCAATAAAACGCCGAGCGCCCAAGATGTCTAGTTACTCTACATCATTGTACCAATAGCATGTAAGAGTAAGGATTAATAGAGTCTCAATGTTGCTGGGTGAAAATGTAGCCAGAGCGAGGTATGAATTGCATCGGCGGGAATTCAGTATAGCTAATTGTTCCTGAGGATCCTAAGGATATAAAATAATTCTTGAGCGAAAGCGTCAAGTCACCAATATTTTATCCCACCCAGAAAATCGTCGAGGGGCAACTGACCAAAGAACGACAGGTTCGTGATATTTCTCGCTTATCAAGCCCCCTCTACAAAAACTGTTCGGCGTCCGTTTCAAAGAACCGCGACGAGCGCTACTACAACGACAGCGAGATATCTTCTTTCATTTGTCGCTTTCAGATTCTTGACCGACCGAGGTGCAAGATCAAACGATCATAATTTTTGTGAATGGCTTCGTTTTATGGCTCTCACCTCGTTTCCAGAGTCGAATAGCACCAGACTCATTGTCCGCCGGCGGGCAGGCGCGCCCAAACGTCTGCATTGCGCCCTGGGGCGTCGCCGGGGTGCCGTCGTCTAGAAAATCCGAAGGTTGGCTCGAGGTTGGGTTCCTCCGCCGCAGGGACGCTGGAAGTCCCCCGGGCTCCAACGAGGCGTAGTGCCTGTCCATGTTCAAGGCTGCTTTCAACCTGTTCAAGTGCCCGGCGAGCAAGCACAGGCAAGTGCGCAAGCGGAAGATCAAGTTAATGGAGGAACTGTACTTGTCGTCTGAACCAATTCCGCTGAGAACTATTCACTCCGACCGTCATTTTGCAGGACATCTTGTGTGTGAAGAACATGTGGAAAACGGGTTGGCTGTGCCAAGCGCAGCAGTGAGTGGAGTCTGACCTCAGTTTCGCTGCCCATGCGGTGGCCTCCCGCTCGTTCAAGGTCTTCAATCCTTCGTCCTTGCACGCTCCACTATTGACCGCGGCAGCGTGGAATAGCTTCAGATCTAGCATCCGTCTGACCTCCGCCGCCTGGGCGATACAATTAGATGTGAGCCGTGGCACAACGAAGCCGGGAGGCGATCTGAGCAAAATCAGCGTGCACACCTGTCGTGCTTCTCGTTCTGTGCGCAGAGTGCGCAGGACATGACAGCGCCAGAAGAGATTGCCACTGAAAATATTTTGAAGAAATCTATGCATAAGGTGGACGGTAACGCTCTCCAAACCCATTTTGTAGAGGATTCACTCCGGATCCATACGGGGCACCAACATCGGTTTCTCTCAATCCTCCCGCGTTGTACTGGTGACATGGGCTTCATCTTCCCAGATGACATTGGTTCTCGCAAAAGGGCCAAGGGAGGCGTGCATTTCACCAGGAGCATCCAAGTTTTTCCATTGTTCCGTCGAAACAGGCGTCCTAGGTTCACACTCTGAACATCAAATATTGCACGGATGAGGTTCACGAAACTCCCTAAAAACAAACGGAGCAGCGGTAGAAACTGCTACTACGGCGCACCTGAAGGTTTTGGGCGGCCTTGGCACGATCCTCGAGAGAGTGTCGGCTAAAGGCGTCAAGATTGGCGTCGGAAATGAGACGAAGAAGCTCAGAAACCTACATTCGGCGAGAAACGGTTGTGTGATGTTGGTGGAGGATACAGCGCAGGTAAGGCAGACCTAAGCCCAGACGCAGAAGACAAGCAAAACAGGACAGTCAAAGGCGAATCTGTTCCTTCGCAGTGTACACATGGGGCTACCTACAACTAGGCTCTAGTTCAGACCGCAATTGCGCACATCAACCAATCCTTTGACACCATGCGCACCCCACCTGCCGGTCTTTCCGTTCGCTCTCGGCCCACCGGGCCTTGAGTACGTCGGCTCTGCGTTGCACTGTAAGAAGTGCACGCCTCTCGTGGTCCACGGTGTGCCACAGCTCAAGGTCGTGTCCCGACGATATTATCGCTGCTCGAAGCTCCTCGGTGCAGCCCGCACACACGCGTCGCGGGTCGAAGCCTACCCCGGCGTACGTCACCACAAACTCCAACTGCTGCTCCCGCTGACCTGACCTGTCGAGGCATTCCTTTGAAGGCGAAGAGGAGAGATATCCAGCTCCACCTGCTGTTCCTGCTCTTTCCTCCAAGTATCGCGTCTTCTGTGCTCCACCCGGGGGCTTCGTGCCTATAGCGGCACCGGCACCACCGGTAGCGCCACCTGTTTCCCATGGACTCTCGTCTTGCTGCAGATGCTGGTGTCGCTGTTGCTTGAACTCGAACAGGCTTTCGTGCGGAGAGAAGTAGGTGTCTGATCCTCCGCCACTACCCTTGACGCGGTAGTCATAAAGACATCCTTAGTCGACGAGTCAGTTCCAGGTGCACGGGGGTGAACAAGAACGACGACTGAGGAGCATTTTCAGCGAAGCTAGTCACCGTCAATATCAGCCGTTGCGCAGGGATGGACGGCACAACGGTCCACATGCTGCATTGTTGAAGGAACGACCAACGGGTCACAGCAAACCCGCGGTTCGACTAATGACGCAGGATTGAAAGTCGAACAACAATCAAGATGAGACCACCCTGAGGGTCCATGGAACATGATCAAGCCGGGACAACCGGATGTTCACGTGTGTACCTCGACGGTACGATGACCCTCTTTCGCCGCGTAGAGGCATGGTATATTGCAAGTACCACAACTTAAGAGCATCTTTCAACAAATCCATTCAAACGGGTCGCCCCGGTAGTCTGGCTGGTATCCTCGACAATCTTCTCAGGGCCAGGGTCAGGGGTTCGAGTCCTGGCGTAAGCGAGATTTTCTTGCAACGTGGGTTTTTCTCTCGGTTCCGTTCCTGGCCTGGGTGAAAAGCGCTAGTTCGTGTGTACACCGAGGGAAGAGAGCGCTGCACTCTTCTCGCATAAAACATTGGAGGCGAAGTACCGCAGGGGCGGTGGGTAGAGGGCCTGAGGGAGAGAAACCCTTCTGTGTGACCGCGGCTTGGAAGGAACGGCACAAGTGCTGTGAGCGCCGATTTGAAGTGACGACAAAACCAATACTCGGCGGAAGCGTGTCACGAGAAGTGACAACCGTGAGCCTAGGTTCTCGAGCAAACAAAGAACGGCGCAACCTGAAACCTAAACGAACGAACGAACGAATCCCGTTTCGCTTAGTTTAGTCAGGGTTGGCATTTGGGTAGATAGACAGGACTTCCGCACATTCGCTGCCAAGGCTGCGGCAAGGACCAATATACACAGCCAATGAGAATGTCGTTGGGGCATTGCATTGGATCGGATCCGCCGAGAAAAAGGATTTGAAAAGAGTACCTCCCGACACGCGCCGAGCCGACTGCACCCCTACCTGCATCAATGGTGCGGTCGTTCCGACGGTGGTCTCCCCGCTTCATCCTCGCCTCGACCTCTACGTTACGCTTCACAGGACAAAGGGAGCACTGCCACAGGCTGTCAGGCCCTTCGCCACGTGCCTTGATGTCGGTGTCGAGCACACGGTGAGGGGAAAGACTTAACATGGGGCCGGTTCTCCTCTGTCCTTTACGACCATGCGGCGAAGTAGGTTCAGACGGAACTTTCCGAGCCGAGGTCGCTGGCCGACAATGCAACGGGGATACTGCAGACCGAACAACAATCGGCATGTCTCCACGCTACCACAGCAGCAGACGCGCTACCACCCACTTGCTCTTCTCGGATGAGGTCAAGGAGGAAGCCAGCGGTCATGGCCGGGTCGCTCGCCTCCCAGGCCTTCATCACCTTGTGACAAGAGCGCATGTTTCGGCATACACGAGATTGTGTATTTCAACGTCGCTTCTCGAGGAGCAGCGCTTATTGCCAGAGACAGCAGTGTGTGTGTCACAACGACAGGAATTCTGCTGATATATTCTTCGTTCGTTCGGGGAGGGAGTGCACGACTACCGGCTCTCACACCTTCACTTTTCTGACTGGGTTCCAATCGGCCAGCTGCAGCAAGAGAACCTTTTTGTCCTCTTGGGACATCTGGAATAGTTCGTCCACCTTGTTCACTCCTTTCGACAGTGTACAGAAGATATGTCAAGGGTAGGGGAGAAGTAAGGGGTGGCGAAGGTCGAACCTTTGAATGGAATATGGAAGCAGGACGCAGGGGATGGGGAGACGAAGACAGTGGCGACCTGAGTATCCGAATGATGTGTTCTGTTCCTTTTTGTCCTGCATCTATTCCCTAGCTTCGTTACAACCAAGGTTGACAAACAGATGCGCTTCCCGTAGTCCGACAGGGTACAAGGTAAAGGTGGTACGTAGCATTACTAGTTGTGGAGAGTCTCTTTTCTGCTGTCCTTCCATTCCTATCACTCTGGTGGCGTGATATGCGAGCGCAGCGACTGCACGCTACTCATAACGTTTAGGACGCAGCCTTATAATCATGATGCATTCAACGTTCTCAAGCCGAAACTCGATGTGAACGCGATACCGTACCCATGTCTCGACCGAAGTGATCCATCGCGCACTTGGTCATACCCCCACCGGCGTTCGCTACGTTGTACCGCTCGTACAGCCACAGCAGTTGCAGCATCGCGTCCTGGCCAAGGCTCAGCATTGTTTCCAGAAATAATATGCTTCTTTGGTACGGTCAAACACATGCACGGAAAGCCGGTTGGTAGTGGGCGGGGGATGATTGCCGGAATATCGATTGTGCAGAAGTTACTCTAATGGGGGGTCGTGGTGTAGATGGCTATCGGTATTGTGTCAGCGCACCATCCAAGCCAGAAGCAGGTGCGAACTACGTGCGAGCTGGGAAAATACAAACCACGGCAAGGTTGACGATTGGAACGATGGAACCTGCATCGTAAGCGCAGTTGATATTTCACGTTCACCCCGATCAAGATTGGGCATCACGCCAACGTAGAAACAATTCCCACGTGCACGCGGTAGCTACATTAAGACCGACGCGATAATGCAGGTTCAAGTCTTTTCTGTCCTGTTAGCGGTGCGTTCGGGTAGCATGGTCTCCCGCGGACGTCAGCCTAGAAGCCATCAGACGGAGCAAATTCCATGGTAGTGAATCACCTGTCGATATCGAGGCGTGCCAAGGCATGTACAAGAGCTTTTTTCTTCAGCATTCGCGGGTCTTGGCCGGATTTTGAAATCGTCCGGACCACTTCCTGCGTTTCCCGTCCGTTGGAATCGATGAAAGTGTGGGCATGCACAAAAAAGGAACAGATGACGGGTCGGGGGGTATTCTGAGCGATCCGCTGTGTAAGCATTGAAATAAGATTGGCAAGGATATCTCTGTGGGGATGCAAGTATGCTCCAAGCTCGGTCGATACCGCATTTAGCAACCCAGAAAATAGTGACTTCAATGGCGTGCCGTGGTTTCTACGGCCACCTCCCTCCCGATGAAGCGACCGCGTCTCCGAACATGCTGCAGGAAGTTTGAAACCTGTCCCCCCTTTGGGACGAAAAAACAATTTCGCATCGTCTCCCTTTCGCTTCGCCCTGCATTATTTTGTTGCTTGCGAACTCCCCACACGCATAACCTCATCTTAGTCTTAGACATTGCAGCGAACAAATATGTCCCTGGTCTAGGGGCTGTCAAATTTGCATAATTGAGCGCGACACAACACATGAGTATTTAGTTACTCAATTACCGTCGATGCTACAAGTGATGGCATTGGTGAATATGTCGGTGTCAAGCCATGTGCTGGTGACCAGTCTGAAGTAAAGTCAAAAGACGCACAAATGTCGAGCCGGAAAATGATGAGCGTTCCCTCATTTCCGACGGTAGGTTGGGTTTCAGCACACAAACACAGCACCCGGCCACGCAGTTCGAAGGAACGCCGCAACACAACAATCGAAGGAGGAGAAGCCCGCAATGTACCTCGCTAGGATGCGCAGTAGTACAAACGCACCATACAAAACGGTAAAGTGTGGAATAAAGTAGGACACAGAACTATTGCGGCAGTTTACAAGGTCGTATATGATTGGTTATAGAGGAACAAATGTCAGTTCACGTTTGACTTGTATGAAGAGCAATGCGGCGTGACTTCGACGATGAACATGTGGCTTGCCTCGTCGAGGTCAGTTCTGAACAATGAAGAGCTGTGTGGTGTGTCAACCAACGGTCTTGCATCTCTGAGGTGAGGAAACTAACACTAGGGCGCCTCAGAGCACAAACGATTTCCTTCGATTGGACGAGGGTTCCACATTAACTACAGCATTCCACAAAGATATCTTGTCATAACGGACTCACCGATAGCTCATCAACGGACTAGCATGCGTACACCATGTTCTTCGTCGTTACTCACGGGACAGATTTCCCCAACGGCAGCATTCGTACAACCCAAGATCCCTACACCACCCTTCGTCTTCCTCCCGAAGGGGCTTAATTCCCCAAACATGTTCTGTCCCTTCACGAGGGAGAACAGCAAGGAATACGGTACATAGGTACGTTTGTTGAAGTATCGCGTTGGCTTGCGTTTTGGCCCATCCTCCTAGATAGGCTATCCCGGTAGATCTGGCGGTGCTTCTTGTGAATCGGCCCCTCTGCAACAAATTTTCACCCTGGACAATCTGATGGAGTACTGAATATCGCCTTCAACAGTTGGTGGCATCCCAGTGACTTCGCGGAATAGTTCTTTGGAATAATCTTCGAACAGCCCGCGTGTCGGTGGCATGCCGAAGGACTGGCCATACCTGAAGAGTGTTGCGTGTTTGCGCGTTGACTAGACCCATGAACGATGTCATCTCGCGTTTGTCGTCTTCCCCCAATCCAACGAGAAGCTCCTTCGATTGGGATAAGACAGGTGACGGTGGTACGTGGAGAGGGCAATGTGGCCAGGAAGCATTGTGCTATAATCAGGGGAAAATATTAGGAAATGGTTTAAGAGGTGGTTTGTGCTTCCTCAAAGTTGCACCGATTTTGGAACGTCAACCTATCTTAAGGGAACCTCACATCACCGTTGGGGCTGGAACTTCGTGGAGCATGTATGCTAGAAAACATATAAATATATTGTCCCTTAACAACCAGGGAGGGACTCCAGTGAGAAAGCCCACGGAGGAACGTCGTTGACTGTTGGTGAAGTTTGCATGGGCTCCGCCGGCCTAAGCCCTTCGAATCGACCCCCCTTGAATGTTCACATTGTTTTATGGCCAGCGCGACAGTACGCCCGGAGCAGGGACCCCACGCACAGACAGAGATTAAAGGGACAGATGAAACTGGGAGGTGTACGGTATGCTGCAGAGAAACAAGCTAAACCTCTATAAACCACAGCCGACGTTCTCCGAATGGCGCACGTGCAGGTTTCTTGCAGGTCGACCGCGTGGTTGGCTGTGAAGGTCGAGCGGGCGGGGGATACGAATTATACCTCATCGAATGTGTATCTCGATTGGGCAGACACGAGGTTTGTTCATTTGTCGCTCTTCACCGTGGGCGCCTCTTGCCGTGCCCCCCGATACCCGACCAATATACCCGACGATTCTGCGTGATGTGTTGCTATGACTACCCGCGCTGTACAGCACGAACATCCTCCGTAATGGTAACTGGGACACGGTCAGGGGCATCAGTATGAGCAAGAGATTCCACAAACACCAACGGGCTAACACCGTTGTGCGCAGCGCCCACACTCCCACATGTCCACAGGCTCACACTGCTCTGAGACCCAAGAGGACGGCGGGTCTAATCGCCGGTACCGGAGCTGCCAGCACCGGTAGCTGGGTGGACGAGCACCAACTAAGATTGGGTTCGGAGAGCGCTGCGCCGTTTCAGATGTGTGACTTCTGCGTGAGTTTCAGCACCGTTGTCCAATCTATTCAAAAACAAATATAGTGAGTGATGGTTTCACCGATAGTGGACTTTGACAGGCTTGGGATAGACTACTGTAGTCAAATTCCCAATAGTGTGAGGTGTCGCTTCAAGTTCCGAGAACAGATATTGATCAAGCCATTTTTAATCGCAGTATGAGTGAGAAAGAAAGATGAACCTGCGAAGGTCTGTTTTCGACTTGTCGGCGAGAGGAACAAAACGGAATGCACTTTACAGTTTTCCACCAGGCTGGCTGGCTGCAACAAAGCCACCGGGACAGATTTTACTTGGCGTCTGCCAATCAGCTGTCTCCATTTAACTTGGCGCCTACTTGGCGTCTTGTCTATTTTCAAGTATAAATGTTGGCGTTACGCCGCTTCTGCGCACCGCATTCGAACTCCTGTAGCTATCCAGTTCAGAGACCGACACACATCAGGCAGGAGCATGGGCGCAGCAACTGGCGCACACCAGGCGCCCACAGCAGAAAAGAATTACCAGAGGCCACTCTGGCCTCTGTGCGCACGAAGTTTCGCAACATTAATCCACAATGAGTGTCGATGACGAGCACGCACAGCACCCAAACGAGCTACAACGAGGAGAACGAAATCGCACACATACACACACAAAGATCTACCCTCCTTACTGCTGCTTTTTCAACGAATGGTGGTCTTGGCAAAGGCACCAATCGACTCATCGTTGCTATCGCCAACCACTTGGCGCACAAAGCTTTTTGCCGGGGGAATTTTGAAGACGAAAGTGCCTTAGTTCGCCTGAAAGCGTTTCATACTAACAGGATTCGGAGACAGATTACCTTCGAGCTAACTCGTTTTCTGTCGATGCGAACTCGCGATGTGTTCAAACGTCATGGGCTACTGATCGACCAACTTCCACCAGGGCCAATCGGTTGGGATCTCTGCGACAACGATAGTAGTGAGGGTAATTCTTTTGGGAGTGACGAAGACGAAAGAAAGGGAAAGGGAAGAAAGGAGGACGAAGACGACGATGGAGCAGGAAAACATGGAGGAGTGGAAGAGAGCAAAGGGTTTGAGCCAGATGACCTTCCCCACAACAAGAAACGTAGGGCTAGGGAAGAACTGCCCAGAGATTCTTCTTGTCGAAATGAGGATCAGAATGATGGTAGCGAAAACAAGGAGGACACTGGTGAAAGTACTCCTAAACGAACTCGAGTACTAGGTAATAGCCTTGGTAGACGGGTGCAGTTTTCTTCTGTTGCTGCTGTTTCCGTTTTTTTGATCCGAAGGATAGTTTAGCCTACCCCATGCTGCCCCCTAACGGGGTCCCTGTTCATGGTAGATAGAAGTGTTTTGTGTTTTCAACCGCACTAAGACTGACGTCTTATCATTGGTCAGCCGGTTAGCGCGGTCGATGCTAATAATAAAAATACACACACAAACACACACGCGATTATTTACATCCGTCGAGCTACTGCAGTACAGCAGTAGTACCCACACCCAGGGATCCGTGCATGTTTTTGTATCGTCTGCACCCCCGCCCTCTTGACAGAGCACTTCAACGTGATGATGATGCTCTGACATCTCTCTCTGCGTTGTTTTTCGCGCTCTTGACTCCATCTGTAGGTTCTTTGGAATGAAAAACCCAACGCAATAACCACCAATCATCAATCCGAGACGTTGATATAACCGTATGGCAGTAAATCTGCACGATGATTTATTTGCTGCCGCGGTGACGACACCTCTGCTCTTGTGCCTCCTTTGCTTCATCGAGGTACAACACTTTGAAAGCGTTCGGCCCGCAGATAGATGGGTTTCACATACCATGTATGAGCGGGCTTCGCCCCCATCCTAATACTCCGAAACCTCTCTCCCGGTACATTCAAAATTTGCCGGCTGATTGCACAACTTGCGTATCTTCGTGAGTGCTACGTGTAGCTCGGTTCGTGCGTTCACTGCCGTGTCGCCCTGACCGCATTGTCGAACGTCCCACGGGTGAGAGCGAACACTATATTCTGCAGACGAGGTGATATATTGTGCTTCACTAGACAATACGGTATTTCGCACGGCTGCAAAAATATATATTGTAAGGGTATTCGCCGGCGTAGTTCCTAGTCTCACTTACTTGTCTTCGAGCAGCGACGTTTTTCTTCTCGGCAGCCCTTGCCTCGGCCTTCGAGCCGGGCCGCTCTTCTTGCGCTTTTGGGTGGACCCTGCCTTTGGCTCTCGATCTTGGTCGCGGTTCGTCTGGCTGAATATCCGCTTGAATGGCATGGCCGCTCCGCCGATCTCTAGCTGTATCCATCTTGTGGGCCGTGACATCAACCAGCTACAAGCAGTAGACCGCTGCAGTCTACAGCAGTGGTCGCACGGAGCCGTTCGTGCAATTCAAACATCTTCTACCCTGCCGGACGACTGGCAGCAAGGCCAAATCTGTATGCCCTTCAAATCGCATCCCTGAATACCGCATCGACTGTTCACGGTTGCCCTCTGGTTGGTGCTATCACGTGGGAGTGACTGCGTGACCAACTGACTACGTACACTCGTACCGTAGACATCAAAACACACAGGAGCAAGCTGCGAGAGGGGAATCTTCGGATTCCAATCGGCACCGATTTAACCGCCCGCGCCTCGAGAACCGGGAACCAGCCAACCAGCGAACCAGCCACTGCGGGAACCAAAGAACCATCATGCCGATCATGCTGCTTTCGGTGTATTTCAGCGGTAGCGCCGCTCGACTCTCGATCTCTCGATAGGTTTCAGCTGCCGCAGAGCAGGGCTGTCCCACTGCCCCACCTGCAATGCCCTTGACAGGCCGCCGGGCGCCCATACTGGCACTGCTCTATCACGCTGCTCATAGCGGGCATCGCATCGAGGCTTTCGTACATGTAGCAGCAATACGACGATGTTGGCACCGACTCGGCGGAGTGCACCAGCAAGCCTGCCACCATCAGCAAGCCTCACACCTGCAAAGCATCCTGCAACTGAAGCCGGTCGGTGGCCGAGACGAAACCCTGAAAGGAGCCCCATCCACGGCGATGACGATGGGCGCCGATGTCGCGAAAGCCTCCGTGGCGATCAAAGCAGCGCCAACAGAATCAAGTCGATCGGGAGGTATTCTGGGTCCTCTGAAGGAAAGCATCAGAAACGACAGGGGGGGTGGCGAAGACTGCGACACTGCCCTCCTCTACTTTGCGTACGGGGCCAACATGTGCCCTTCGATTCTAACGAGCAAGAGAGGCGTGAATCCCTTCGCATCGCTACCTGCAGAGGCGACACATTTCTCCACCGGTACAAGACGAAACCCGAGCGCTACCGATGGAGTGGGCAGAGTCATCCGTCGAGACAAGACAGACGCGCAGAAATCGAGAGGGATGTGCGTGTGCTTCTGCCATCGCGCCGGTAAGACAAGTATTAACAGAAGCAGATCGTTCCCAGCGGTGAAAATGGTGAGGGAAAGTCATCCCCGAAGTTGCGAATTCAATGCGGTCCGTACAAGTACACCCATTGTGTTATATCTTGGACGCCAACCAAACCTGCAATACGAGCAGGCGCGCCACAGCAACGGCCCAGTGCAATTTCACGAGTACATGCGGTTGCCCTCGATCCACTTACGCGATCTACTCTAGCGTAGACGATTGCATTCACAATACACGTCTCCCACACCTAGAGCCTTGCGGTGTTGTCGTGCGTAGGTTGGCGTGTTGTCACTGGTCAACCGGATGGAATGTCCGATGCCTACACTAGCGTCGTGCAATTCCTTCCCGCTCCTTACACAGTGACGTTTTCGTTGGTGTAGCTCAGAAAGGCAATCGATGGTTTACTCGTAACTAGGCAATGTAGGGAGAAGAGCTTGTCAAGGGGCTCCATTCTCAGCACTCGTCTGTCCGTTTGGGACTTTTCTCTGAATTCGGTTTGTCCCCATGCTGAAGTTGGTGAATTGCCTATCCCCGGCACACCCTCCCAGCAATTGCTTTGCAACGTGGTGCTCTTGCTCAATCAAAGCGCAGGTTACGCTACACTCGCACATAGCCCTGGCCCTCCACAGTCGTGGGAGACATCGCCGGGTGCGCACGGTGTGTTGCACGTCATCTCGCCATCCAGCTTGGAGAAGATAGCAGCGTCAGAAAATGGCTACGAAAAACGTTTGGTGAGACGCCGAAATGGTCGGCTTCACTTTGGCTACATAGTTTTCGGGCTACGTGTGTTCAATCGTCTACAGGGTAGGCACATGAACGCCGTTGACGTTCCAGACGTTCAATCTTGGCGCCAGACTCGTCACATCACATTCGGAGTATCTGATCCGTGCCCAGTTTGAAACCCCACCAACTTGTCCTTGCTGTTGTTCCTCAAGCGGATTTATGTCCACAGCGACAAAATCATTTTGCAGTTTATGTTCGTCCGCACCCTTCTTTCTTCCCCACCCTTCTTGGAGAAAATGCTTCGCACTTGAGATACTCCGAAGGATGCACCTCCTCTCAACCCCGAAACTCCGCACCATATCAAATCGAACTTGAACCTGACTCCAATCCCGCTTGCAACCCTACCGATAACTCAAACACTGGCCAAACACACTTTACTCTTTGTCCCCGGAAGGTTGATGTGGAAACGCCCACGAGGGAAAGGGACATCGCCGTCTGTTTTGTCTCGAATCCGTGGCAAGCACTTCCCGCAAGCGTCCCGCCAACGTCCAGGTATTTCATGGCATAGGCGTGATACCAATGCTGCAAGAAATGGCATGATTGGTTACGGCCCGGTTCTTTTCATTGCTGCTGCAGTCTTCGATGCAACTTGTCCGGCACTTGACTCGAGCTGTGGATTAGGATATTTTACATAGCTCGAGTTACGTGTACTGGAGCAAGCGACGCCGATAACGCGCTGTTTACAGCAATGACCGGTCAATGTGGTGATGGGGAAACAATTGAGAATCCGCTAATCCCATTCCATTTTGCCGCCGTCATGAACGTCCATACCCTGCTCGGTGGCATGGAAAACGCAATCCCGAGGCTAGCTTCAAGCATTGGCAGGGTCTCATTCCTACTCAATATCGCAGCTCGTTTGAACTGTCGCAAACGTAAGCCAGGTATCTTTCCCTGCTCCAAGACGGAGCAGCCTACCACAACGTCGACGAGGACTACAGAGCGTGGCTGGCACGACTGCCTTCTGTTCGCCCAGAGGATGAGACGATGTCCTCGGACCGGGTACGCACTCCTTCCAAGATTGTGACGGATACGGTGCTGGCCGTAGCGGCGTTTGCTGCTGTCGTAGCTGCTGGTGCGGCGACCAATCCCTTCTGAAGTGGTCTCTTCAATCGATGTTATTTTGGTGCTTGCGGACATATTGCGAACCCTTTCCTCGAGTTGAGAAGCATGCAGGTTTGAAATCCATTCGTTTCTCCGCTCACCAGCTTTCCACCGATTCTGTAAGGGGGGGGCGGGGGTCGCACCCCAGCCAAATGTGGTAAACGTCGTCGGGTTCGGGTTTGATGTTTGCGAAACAGGGGAGACTTCGGACCCTCGTTGTTAGCGTACGAACGTTTTGCGTGTTTGTGTACTTTGCCTGGCAAAGAGTCTAGGTTCACGTAGTTTTCCGGTCTATGCTGCGAAAATGAAAATGGAGCACATCACCGTGATAAACACCTCAACAATACCCGGCACACGCACATATGTTCTGATTGACGGTGGCATCTGATGGCTCTTCTGATTGGAACCTTTCTGTGCTTGCTTTCAAGTTACAAAAACTTTTAGACTTGTACGATATCAGGAGGAAAGTACATTTGTCGAGCAGAACGAATACAGTTGGGGTTTGTTATTGTAACGGTCGAATTGCATTTGGCTTCATCATCTGTCGGAAACCTGGGGTCACCTCAGAAGAGATTGTCTTCGCTGCCACTCCGTGCATGAACGCGCACCGGCCGTAGCTAGTTGATTGAGTAACGTGACGGAGCAACAGAGCGCTTGAAGAAACGGAAGGAAAGCAGCGGCAACCAAACGCAGTGGCGGCAGTTTAGAAAATTCCCGCCCTTCCATCCTGTTCAAGTACGGGATCAAGGGGAAAACGTGGAGAGTGCTGAAGAAGATGACAAAGTGTACGAAAAGCGTGGTCATGCTAGACGGAGAACTGTATATATTCTTCGACATTGAGCAGGGGGTCCCACAAAGTTGCACGCTGTCCCCAACATTGTTCCAGGTGTTCATCAACGATCTGTTAGAAGTCGTAGAGGCAGTCCGGAAGGGAGTAAAAGTAGGGTACACGGAAACGTCGGTTTCAGGAATGCTGTTTGCGGATGATTTTGTCGGTATGTCGGACACCCCTGAGGGACTGCAACTGCAAATTGACGCGGCGAAGAAGTTTACTGATAAGTGGAGATCGTCTGCCAACGTTCAGAAGAGTACCGTCATGGTATGCAATGAGAACAAGGAGGAACCAGTAGAACATAGATGGAAGTGGGGGATCGAGGAGATTGCAGTAGTGGACCAGTACACATACCTCGGAGTAGAGATCGCAAAAGACTGCTCGTGGAATGCACACATGTCCAAGGTAGCGGAAAAGGGCAAAGCACGAGCAGGGAAGCTGCACCCAATACTCGCAAACCGGCACCTCGATACACGCATCAAATTGACGGTTTTGAAGAGCGTAATCGTACCGCCGCTAGAGTACGCCGGAGAAGTATGGGAAGGAAATAAGAAGGTAGTGAAAGAACTCGAGGCGGCGCAGATGAAAGCAGCGAAAATCATCCTAGGATGCTCCAGGCGCACAAGTAATGCAGCCGTGAGGGCAGAATTGGGGATCCAATCCCTACGGTCGGAAAGAGACGCGTGGAAGCTGACATGGCAGTATCGCGTGTGCGGGATGAGAGAGGAGAGGTTGCCGAGAATTGCATGGGAGGCGAAGCGGGCCAACAAAAAGAGGGGTAGACAACCCACGGAATGGGTCAAGGTTATACAGGACGTATGGAAGGGGCTCAACATCGACGAAGATGAAACGCTGGAAACGGAGGGTCTACAGGGGTTCAAGGAGAAGATATCTGTTGCTTGTGCCGAGAGAGAAGAACAGAATCTGAGGAAAGAATCCAAGGCTAAGGAGGGTCTAGAGGTGCACGGAATATTGAAGGAAGGAATAGGGTTCAAGGACTACCTACATGGACCAATGGATGCAGGAACAAAGCTTAAGGTCAAATTCAGGACCGGGGACATAGGCCTTCGAGAACGTCGACGAAGACATAGGACGGTAGACGAGGAAGACGACGAGTTCAAATGTGATTGCGGCTTCGAATGCGAAGACCGTGTTCATGTAGTCGCGGAATGTCCGTTGTACAAGAAGGAGAGGGAAGTGTACGT
>CACKRE030003074.1:121754-132058 GCA_902602495.3 Ectocarpus sp. CCAP 1310/34
AGTGCCGACCCAACTACACCACCACGCGCATGCCTCGCGGCGGATATGCGCAGCAGCAAGAAGGTTTCGGTCATCCCTTGAGGGTGAGTCTAGCCCTGCTCGCCAGAAAGACCCCCCCCTTCACTACAACCCATGTCTAAGCAAAAGCTTGTCGAGGAGCGAGGGGAAGAAGGGAGAAGTGCACGACCTCAATCTCTGGGATCTCTCTGTGATCTTCGGACTGTCTGGGTACTTTATTCTTCAGCTGCCCTTGTCGTACCTTAGATGCTGCTGGCAGCATACTGCCTGGACTACAACAGTCTGTCTGGTGTATATGTCTGTGTTGCCCATATAAGCGCCGTGTTTACAACATCTCTCCATCTTCTTCTGCACTGAAGTACTGCTCGTGCTGCTGCTACAAGCTCCACGAGCTATCACACCGACTAGCGCTGGTGGGCGTCAGCTTCTGCTGCTACGTGCTGGGGTACACACGCAATCCCCATAATACGAAAGCGGGATGTGAGTTTCTTGCTGTGTTCTTCAATGACACAATCTCCACCGCAAAACAAGGCAGAAGTGTTTTCCCTGTTTTAAACACCTGGTGCCACCATAGACTAAACACCGTCTGTGCTACAAAGTGCCGCCAGCTAGAACAGTTTCCTTTCATTTGACCCCGCTACCCACAGGGGGGATCGCTACTGGCTGTCCGTTGCTCGGTGATCAGAAGAAACACACGTACATACTTCTGCGGAAGGGCACATGATCGAAAGGTCATTTTTTGTTGACTTCACATCGACATGACATTGTCACGATGAAAATTTGTGCCAGTCGTTTTCCTGGCATATTCTCGATCGGGTACTTTGGAGCCTCTCCGGCGTCATTGCTGCGGATGTCTTTTCATAACCAGATGTGCCAATCTCTGGTCATCAGTACCTGACTGGTACAGGTTACTCATCATTTGTCTTTTCCGAGGGCCTGCGACACCGCCCGCTTGAGTCCCCGCCCTGAGTGGTTAGACCCTTTTGTGATGCCACTGCGTATGCGCCTATCAAGAAGGGGACAATCAATGTACGCAGTTGCTCGGATCCCCGACAGCTAAGAGTGCAGCATTTGCGGCCTGACTCAGGGCCGTGAGCTCTGTCGCAAATTCAGCGATAACTCCACAAGTCACACATCACTAATATGGCGGTTCACTTACAGTACTCTAGTGACATGACCCCCTTGTGTCTAAACACTTGCACACCGTTCCGACCAACGGCAACAAAATCGTGAGAAAGGACGTCTTTTTAACAGATCGAACCCGCTCCGGCTGAAGCTACAAACCTAAATCTTGACATCATCGATAATTTCTGTAGACAGCATTTTCACCCTAATTCCTTTATGCGGCCCAATCCGGCGGGAAGTCTTTGCCGTGGAGGACGATGGCGCACATAAGTGTGAAAGTTTCAGTTAGCAACATATAGTTTCCTTCGCCCAACGCGAATACAAAACACCGTCAAGGCAACGCGTTCAAGACACCCGTGCATAGACTAAGGTTAACGATCGAAGGCCCAATGGCGCTCGTAGTGCGCAACTGTTGATGGTACGCTTTCAGCCCCCGGAACAAGGAATGATGAAGTGATATTCACGAAACTGCACAACAAATGTGCTTCTCAAAGAAGCAGCCAAAACGCTCATGTACTGGTGTCGGGGAAGATATCTTCGGGGAAGATATCTTCCACCCCAATGCCGGAGAACAAATACCCGTAGAAAAAACGTTACATCATCAAGATCATACAGGTGCGTCCACCAGCCAAGCAACGCGTATCTTGGGACCTTGCAACTACCTCCGTTGCGTTCCGCTGTAACTGGGGCAGAAACTAACAATTCCTATCCTCGACAACATGCTAGTTGCATTTTCTGGAGCGGCTTTCGACTTTTACGTGCGTTCGAAAGCGCAACACCCCGTCGAGGGAATATTTCTACACATTGCCGTGTACCTCTGTCAAACTCAACGCTTGGAGGATATTCGACACCGCTTGTCCTTCGGGCTGTCAAAACAACGAAGCTGCTGTGGCACTACCAAGTCTTGCCACGCCTTGTTAACAATGTCTGCTTCAGCTACAACTCCTCCGTGTTGGCCAACGTCTCCCTACCATCAAATCCAATTCTCCCACCACGCATCGAGTGCCACGATAGTGCGTCCATCGCCAAGCGTTGGAATCGAAAATATCGCTAACCCGTTGGATGCCAAAGAAACGTTGCATGCCAGGTCCTCGGTCACTCACCGCTCACTGCTTTTCGGCCCTACATTGTTGGGCACCCATTGAATAATAGGGCATTAATTGCTGCGGCACGGATGGTTGCCTACACCTTCGCGCCCATTCACCGCATGACGGCAGCTGCTGTAAGAGTGCCGTACTGGGGGCGCCAGGTCACTTTCGGGACGGGCTTGTTCTACGCCGCCCGCATTCCTTCCCTTAACCGAGTACTTTTCCTGCCCTTTCCCACCGTCACTCTTGTCACGCAGCAGCTAGCAGCATGCGGAACAGGAAACATGCGTAGGTGGCACGATCGGTGCAGAGCACGCCGTACCACGGTCAACCGATGCCGCCTGTAAACACCGATCAAGTCTGGCCACGGGAGAAGCATCAGACGAGTAGGCGAGCATCTCGCGCTTCTTCTTTTCCTTTCCCCGTGAAGATTCCTCCCTTTCCAGCAGGATGTTGTACCGCGGCGCTTACGCGCTGTCGTTTTTGGCCACGAGCAGAATGTTGTACAGCAGAAGCGCCCAATGATCCGCAGGGCCCGGGATGCAGTAGTGAAGGCAGTCACTGTTTCCGATATGGGAGTCCGGCCTTAGAAGGGTCGGCGAGTAAGCGTCGAGCAGTGTCCAACCCCTGTCAGGCGAAAAGGCCTTCTGCAGCTGGACGTTGCGGCTTTCGAAGCTATCCCACTCGTACGAATCGGGAGCCTCTGCGACGAGCTTCAAGGCGATGGTTTTATTGACGGGCGCATCAAACATTCTGAAACCCCCCATAATCGACACCGGTGGGCGATGCACATTGGGTGTAATTGACGACGTACGACAGGGGCGAGGTGCGCGGAAGTAACGGCGGGTGTAGGGTTTACAACACGGAAAACGGCATCAACAAGTTTGAGCGCGTATGGCGAATGACTCGAAATGGTTTGCTCTAGCGGAGAACGCGAAGGGCTGCCAGTTTTTCTCTGGAAGCCACGCCACCTTCAACATCATTATCATGGCATCGAAATATACATGAAGCATTAGGAAGTGAGAGGAAGTCGCTAACACGAAACACCAGGAACTACGGGGTGCAAAATCGCCAGCGGACACGTGCGGAGGAATTCGAACCAAAGAAACCGTCATAATGGTGGGGGCGTGTTACTGATTCCGGGACAAACAAGACGACGGCGGTGGAAGGCTAACATTACATCGTGCATTGGAACCTGCCGCACACGGCTCTCGCACACAAGCAAATCCAAAACAATGCTTCAGCCAGTGTGCGTACTTCACATCGATAAAAAAAATCGACAACCAGTCAAAGCCCCTTCATCCGCTATATCAAGTCCTCGTGATTCCTGCTGTAGTCAACCTCCGGTGCAAGGATTGAGTGCCGTGTACTCAAATGATCACCCATGCGGCACGGTACGTACGACGGAGCCTCCGAAAAACAAGGATGTTCACAAGACCATGCACTCCCTTCCTCCGGCTCCCACCTCTCGGTGCAACCCCAGTGCCCCGGGACGGTGTTCCTAACCACCAGAATCGCTTTGTCCTCCCCGTGTAACCGTTTCATCGAGCTCGTGAGGGCCTTTGCGGAGGCCTCCATTTCCCGACCAAACTCCGCAGCCGGCCTTGGGTGCGCTCCGCTGTTAACCACCAAGGTGTCAAACTCCCGGAGCGTTGCGTCGGTCGCGAAAATGCGGCAGCGGGTGTTGTTCACCAATGCTCCCCCGACGCTTTCCTCGCACCGCACTGAGCGGTAGCGGGGCTTGGTGCGCGTATCGAGCACGTCATTGCGCATAAAGCGCAGTTTCACCTTCCCCCCGCACGCCTCCCAGTCGTCCTTGTACAAGTCCGCAGTGAGCGACTTGGCGCGCAGGATGGACGCCAGCGTTGTTGTGGAAAGTCGCGTCAGACTGTCCCCTTCAGGAAACAGTAGGGGCGTGGGGGAGCAAATGATAGGCGGAACGACGGGAGGGGGGAGGGGGGTTGTTGGTCAAAGTAAAACGAGCGACGAACGCATATTGGCAGCATTGTCCGCTCCACACAATGTCAATAGGCAAAACCTTACATTGGTTGACCGAGACTGCAGATAACATTGACATCATAAGTAACAAGAGGAACGAGCCCTGTTGGAAGAAAACAAACAACAGGCGCACCGATTTCCTGAGTGTGCTTCCGCCTCGTCTAGAAATGGAGTCGGACTGGCGTGCAGCATCAGGTGCCTTTGCAAGATGGTTGCGTCGGTGCGCGATTAGGCTCTCCCATACGTTATACTGCGCTTCGTAACTTGCACCTCACCGACGAGAAGTAGACCTTTTCTACCCTCCAAGACTCGGCAGAGTTTCTCTTCGCTCACGGCGTCCAGCGAACACTTGGTGGGTTCCCACGCCCAGTACGGTCTGGGACCAGTTTCGCCCTCGACTCGCTTCCGTTTATTCCAAATATTCTGGCACCTGTGCTCGCTCGGTTCCGTCCCAGTTAAACAGCCACGTTGTGACGTGGCCACAGAACATACGGACGGTTACAATTGCTCTTGGTGCGTTTCAAAGAACCAGGATGAGCATCGTCGCATCATGCCTTGATACACGCCATAGGTAGAGGGTTCGATACAGGGTGCCTGAACCCGCCACGGCGAACGAATCCACCAAAGGTTCACAATGGTGTGCACATCCATACACGCGCTCCGGTAATCTAGCATGTTTTAATATCCTGTATAGGGTGTACCATATGTCGTGATACCAAATGTAAAGCACATGCAGCAGGAAAACGACGTATTTCCGGATTCGCTACAACGTTCGTAGCGCACAACAAGCGCATGTTGCGGTACGGTGAGAGGTCGCAAATGCCTGGACAGGGCGTCCACAAAGAGAACACACAAGCGCAAGAGTGTATTTGATAGTGTGTTTTCGTCCTATTTATTGTGGCGACAGTCCCCCCATTTTTCGTGGTGAGAGGTGAACTACACTCTTCAGTGTACTCTTTCTTACAACTACAACCGTCCAGGGTCACACAGGAGGGGTTGAACACCGGGACTTTCTGTATTATATTNGGTGAACTACACTCTTCAGTGTACTCTTTCTTACAACTACAACCGTCCAGGGTCACACAGGAGGGGTTGAACACCGGGACTTTCTGTATTATATTTTTATTTTCGTGCCCCACCTTCTTCCTGCGGTGCGTGCTAAAGTTGTTTATTTGTTTTTAGCGCGAGAAGGGTCCAGCCGTCCCTTTCCCTCGTCAACGGCGCCAACGACGAAGTTTGCTACTCACGAGCTTTTCAGCTTTTTCGCTTTCACCCGCAAATTTGTACATGTTTCAGCCCATGGGGAATCGAACTCACGACTTCGCCACTAGCGGTTTCGAAGTTACCACTACACGACCGGGGCGGCCGGCCGTGCGATGAAAACATATGCCCGCCGTGACTGAAGGGGCATGTGAGGATAAAGGATGACGCCGAATAACGTTTCGTCACACGTCCGGGTCAGTCAGGCAGTGTCCCGAGAGCACGAAGTGCGAACGTCCAGGAAATGGTGATGCTGTGGCACGAACGAAGCCGATGGCACTACAACACAAAACACAATCGCAGGAGAGTTACATGTCTCAGTAGCTCAGAGTCGATGGAGCAACGTGTCGGCGGCTACGAGGGCCAGCTTCGAATCCTGGAGTATTCATCCCAATGGTTCGGTTGGAACACTATTTTTTTACAAGAGAGGGAAACTTGGTAAAAATCCGGACTCTCAATGCCAGCGAGGAGTTAGGAGGCACCCATATTAGCTGCTTCTGGCAAGTATGGGAGAAGAAACATCCAGCTGACTGAGATCTGGCAACAATTGGGAAGATTCAAGTGGTTGACGCCGCAAGGTACGAGAACATGAACCTGCGGTCCCTACACTTGGGGGCGGAAAATAAACCGAGGTCGACAAAAAACAGGCACATACGGAAGGAAGCTTCGAGAGCAAAATATGGAGGAAACAAACCAAACGTGGCTCGAATCTGCGACTCGAAACCACATATTTCCGTGCGCGACCTTGGAGCCAGAACAACGGGAAAAAAAAATACTCTACTGTTTATTGTTGCCGATTTGTGTTCCATGTCCCAAAAGCACAGCAAGAGCATTGCACAACAAGAATCTTCTTACTTTGCGAGAAAGCCGAACTCCGAGGTTGGAAACTCCCAGCCGACCATGTTGGCAGGGGAATCCTCAACACCGTTGGCGCAGCTTCGCCACCTTCCCTCGAACGGGTCGGCCTCGGGGGTGGAGTAGCACTGTAGCAAACGTTGTTCCGTACTCTTCTCATCGCGCGCCTCCGTCGACCGCAGGGGCGCTTCCCTCGCATCCCTGGGGTAATATCGTCGGCGGAACGCAGAGACTCCCCAGCACCCGACCGTCCCTGCTGCGGCCAACAGCACCGTGACGCCCAGATTCCTTCTCCGAAAACAGAACCGTCGGCTTTGACATGACCGAGGGTGGTCTGGGCGTGACCGTTCTCGCATATCGCTACTCGTGAGACACGATCATCCGAGGCGATATATCCCGCGCTTGGCAACCCGTGACCCTCTTGAGAATACGTTCTTGCCCTGGATCATGCAAGAAAGAGGGCATGGCAACAAGGGGTGGGGCGATACTCCTCTGACGCTCCGTAATTGACCATGACCACATGCGCTGAAGGAGAACAGTAACAAGGAGAACCATTCCTGCTTCTTGTGCAGGTCAGTGCCAGCATTTGTCTGTTGTTGGGGACTTTTCCCCGTTCGACTAAACTTCCATGTACCTCGTCCAACATAAAGACAGATTCGGCCACATGCGAGGAGTCGTCCTGTTGAGCCTTTTCGCTCCATCCATCCTCCGCTTAGGGTCGAGTCTAATCCTACCCTGACGTGCGACTTCCGAAGTTGCGCCTTGAATGTTTCTCTGTCTTCTACATACATTTCTCCTCTCCCTTCCTCTTCGCGCTACGAGCCGTTCTCGCCTTTCCATCTCGTCCTATGTTGTACACGCCCCAATTCTCCCGGGAATACTTACATGTAGTCCGAAGAAGACATATGTCGGGGATCCGTATTCAGACAACACTATTATAATAGTAGGCTAGTGCCCAAGCCACATCGTAAGATAGCATGAGTGTGGTAGTATATTCTGTAGCATACCATGGTACAGCAATGGTAGCTAGCACAACTTTCAGTTCAATAGAGTAAAGGCAACGTTGTGTGACATAATTCCTCTACGGGACTGTCAGCGTACGGTCACGAGTTGAATGTACTGCAGTTCTCGGGGGAACCTCAACATCGGCGGATGACTATGCAGAGGGTCCGCAACAGCAGGTAGTTAGTCTAGATATTTTTTGTGCGTAGTGATCGAAAGGTGGCCAGTGCGCCTCTTTCTCACTTTCATCTATAACTATCAAACATGGCCTTGGAGTCCGCCAGCAACAGAGACATCCAAGACATGTTGAATCTCATTGTTTGGAGGGTCACCGAGTCGGGTAACAGCACGCAGAACTGCTGTTCTATCTCTCGCACATAGCAGAGGTTGTATTTTGCTCCTCACGGCAAGCACCTGCGGTAGCTTTCCAGATCGGTCCAGCCCGACGCGCTACCGCTACAAGCTCATCACCAAGAACATCGAAGTATTGATGTGGGCTACAGCAAAGTGCGGGCGACCGCACACAGATGTGTGATCGATCGGCTGCTCCACAACCAAGAGGCTGTCAAATGCCGAAAACCGAAAAGGGCGGTATATTGGATAGAGGATGACTTCGCGAGCTTCCCTAGCACGTGTTGGTCAGGTTTCGATACAACCGTCTTCGGAGCAATCGATCGCCTGCCTACACTGCTTGCTGTATGCACTCGCCCGCACTTTTTCGTAGCTGCCCACTGCTGTTTGTGCCAAAATCGTGACTTGCTTTATTTAGGCGCGTAAGAACAGGTAGCTCTTGCTTGCGCCCACAGGCAACAAGTTATCTTACAATGTAATCTGTTCCCAATTGTTCCTCATCTGCCTCAGATACAACAACACAGCAGCTTTGCACGCCCACTGCTGATGGTTCGCAGAAGCAGAGGAATCAGATTTCACAGATGAAACCAGCTACTTAGACTATGCATACTACACAGCTGTTGGGTGACACGACAATGTAAGTACCGCACGTGGTCTTGGGAAACCGGGTGTTTCCGTCGTCGTTTCTCCTTGGTTGGACCCATGAGAGCTCACATCTTCCAGAAGAAGGAGTCAAGGTTGGTTGGCAATGTTGGCACTTGCGAGGATGTTGGTGGAGGTCCGCCTCATCCGGTTGGAATCACGATGCTGTTTGGCCTGATCACTTGATTGTTAAGAGTTCCTCCGACAATGGCGCGGACATACCTTTCTTCTGATGTGGGAGAGCGCGTTTGGTGCGGCGGGGAGGGTCGTCAACTGTCCCCAGCGTGAAGAGGAACTAATGCAATGCTCTCTACGGGTTGTGTTGTGGGCGATTGCAGGAGGGTAATGTTGTGCTGGTGAGGGGTGCGGAGAAGCCACAACTGACAAGCGGCGGGATTACTAAAATAGCCGAGGGGGGTTGCCGGCGGTGCATCCCCCTTTTTTTTTTCTGTCTTTTTTGCTGTTTGGCCATATGCCTCGCGAGGAGCGACGAACACTGCTGTTGTGCTGTCTTGCTGCGTTGCAATGTTGCTGTAGGATCGTAACAACTGGTCAAGTAAGCATTACCTGGAACAGCTGACTTCGTAGTACGTATGGTGTATGCCAGCTGAACTTTCGCTCGGCAACGCCCTTTTGCGATTCTCGAAAAAGTAAGTCATCAGCCACGAGTCAGCCACAGCAAGCAACCACAACCATCTGACACCTGACCACCGTTTTTCCGGACGAATTTTGTTACGTTCTTTCGGGGAGGCAGGGGAAGAGCAGGCAGAGCAGGCCAGCAAACAGAGAGGTCCTTACCTCTCTCCCCTGCCAGAGAACGACTAGCTACTATTATTGGTGTGGTGCAGTGCAGAGTCGCCCCGTGAACTTTGCATATTTGTTTCGTAACAATACAAGTCTCCCTAACAAGGCAAGTCCAATGCAATGCGCGTGCGTGAAGCAGTTGTTGTTGGCTGTGGCAGCTGGTTGGCCGGCTGGTTATCCACCCGGGGACGAACCCTCATGTTCCCCGTCAAAACGGAGGCATTATGGTTCAAACAGACTTTCCTTGCTGATCCCCCCCGCCGATATCAAACTGCCGTAGGGCGCACGGAGACTTTACGAGTAGAGAGAAGAGATCCGTCCTGCCAGAAACAGCGCGAGGCCAGAGTAGGTCACTTTTCTTTCCGTGTTCGTGTTTCGGTAGAAAAATTGAACCGAGCGCGCATTTCGTCTTCTGATCTGTCTGCTGTGTAAAGGCGGAACACAGCGTCTGGAGTGCTCAGGGTTCAGGATGTCGGCAGTCGGGACAGAGGTAGCGCCACGACAGGAGAGCCTTCCGACGAAGAAACCTCGACACCCTGTCGTTGATTTTTTGTTGGCAGGGTCAGCTACGTCTTGCGCCTCTGTCCTTTCAAATCCGGTGAGCTCCCCTCGTAAAGTTTTTCTATATGTAGCCTCTCGCTGACGTTGCATGCAACCATGGATCCAGCTTTCGGATAGGCGCCTTGCAAACCTAGCCCCACCCTACGGTTCTGCTTCGGGAATGAGATGAGCGAAATCGTTATGCACATGTTGAGCTTGCTTCCTGATTCTTCCTCCGGAATCATCCGGAAGTATGGCACTGCAAACATGGCACGCTACATACCTCTGTTGCACTTTTCAACTCAAACCGTATTGTTCTGCTTCCGTGAGGAAGATACCGGCCATTTGCTGCCGGATGATGCACATCCATCCGACCAGCAGCAGTAGCCTACATATACTCCATCCGGTTAAATTTTGCCACCATCTCCCAGGATCACTCTGGCAATAATTCCGAGTGACTGACGTGCCCCCCAGATACAGTCGTCCCCGCTTTAAAAACACTCTTCTTAAGGAAACTCCCCGCTATAAGGCTGACTCTTATGGCAAACGAAAGTTTCCCCGACGGAAAATAAAAACTCGTTGCGAAATTCCGTGCGGATAATCCGTAGGGAAGCTATCTTA